>NRSV01000052.1:156345-254948 GCA_002286855.1 Bipolaris cookei | reverse complement strand
GATCTTTGCTTTTCTGTTTAGGATAGCTTTAGCTGCTTTTTGGCACCGAATCACCCACTGCTGACTAGGCTTATCTGATAGACTCTGGAGCCTGTAGATGGCAGCTTGGTTGTCAGCGTAAACGTGGATATTCTGGTCTTTTTTTGCTATTTTAGCAGCGTATTCGAACGCTGCTGATGTCGCACGCGTAGGTGCGGTGAGAAAATGGAGGTTTTTGTTTGTTGCACGCGTACGTGCGGTGAATTGATGAGTGTATTGTGTGTCTTGTATGTATGATCTTCTTCTTTTTCTTTGATGTTGTGCTCTCTACAACTGTCTTTTGTACACGACCATTGCAGGGGCTTGTTACATGTAGAATATCGACATACATCGGCTGTAGCCCATGCCGATATATCCTGGCATAGTGTTGGCCGTAATTCATGCCGATATGTCCTGGCATAACATCGGATGTAACTCATATCGATATATCCTTGCATAGTCTGCGACATATCACTACCTGGCGGTATTTTGTTACTAAGCTTTTCTCTTAGTAAGCAGCTAGGTGGTCTGTGTGTTTTTGTTTTCGTGAGTGAAACGTGTTCAAATCAGCTACTTTACCAGCTTCTAGCTCTATAGCGCGTGGGTTGCACGACTTAGCACTAGTTGCAATCGATTTCTTAGGATGGATTTGTATATATTTAGCTAAAATTACACCTATTCTGAAAAACTCGAAGTTGGTGTGTGGAGTGTGGTGATAGTGGTGCAGCTAATCAATCGGCTGGCTGCGCACTGTTACAGAGATAACAAGAAAGGGGCTCTCCTTGACGCGGGACAAGAGGAACGAGAGAGCACGAGTGGTTATGGTGCCACAAAGCTCCGCGTCAGAAGGTAATGGATCACCGCGGTGCTCGAGGTCACGTGATGTGCCATCTCGCCAAGGCCGGCCATCTGAGATGGCAGTGCATGAAGAGATGGCAGTGCATGAAGAGATGGCAGGACGAAAGCAATGAGGATATAAGGATGGATGGATTTCATTATTTACTCTCGTTGTGGTCAACTCAAATTGTACTTTCTTACTAGTTACTTTACTTAACAAGATTGTTACTCGTTAGTCTATGTCAAAGTGTAGGGTGCTGCTTGTTCTACTATCGACTCAGAGGTAGAGGTCTCTGCCTTCTACTTGTCCGTAGTAGACTCAGAGCCAGCTTGATCGAGAGATTCTAGAGAGAGAAGATATGTGCTAGGGAAGAAACACTAATTGATTGATCGTTGGTAGTGTGAATTGATCTTATGTGAAGTGCTCTGTCTTCTATCTACTTGCTATCCTACTACTATATATATTAGCTAGAATAGATTCTAGAAGAGTCTATCTAGTAGTAGCTTGCGTAATCTATAGCGCCATAGATAGATGTCTATTGATCGATTATAGTCTTGATAGATCGACTATAGACTTGATTGATCGCAGAGTCCGAGTGTGGACTGCGCATCCGGATTTTGTCGTAGAATAGCTGAGTAGCTTATCTACAACAGTCTATAGCAATATAGATTAGTGTTTGTCAAAACCCCCGGTTACATCCATAACTCTTTTCCACTAAGAATCGCCAGACAACCTCACGGAACACTAGCGTAAAGCTCACCGGCCTTGGTGTGGGACCCGGCAAGAGAAGTATAGATCCAGACCTCGTGTAACATGGTATAGAAGCTACCTTAGCTTTTATTACTAGTACGAAGATAGGAACAAGAAAGTGGTACCTAGGCCAGGAAGACTAGAAAAGAATAAAAACAAGAAAGAAAACAGCAAGAAAGAAAACAGCAAGAAAGAAAGAAAAAGAAGAAAAACACGTTTGCTTTTATTTGCGTTTATTAGTACTATTTCCTTTCCCTCTAGAGAGCTCGCTGGAAGGCAGCTTAGCTGCCCTACATCTCTCCCTGTCACCAAACTGCTCTTTAGCACCAGGCATCTAGAAAGCTAGTAATAGCTGAGCTAGATAAAGGCCGAAGCACCCTAGCTACACTCTATAGCAGAAACCTCCAAATTGTAAATAAGAACTAGATAGAACGGCCTTTGGCCAAAGTCTTACATAGCCAACGGCTGATACAGGACTATAAATGGAATTAATAATAATAATAGCTCTATTAGAGATACAATCAATACTACGAGGATGAACACCAGTTAGCGCGGAGACTTGTGACGTATTCTTGCCAATAGGTGAATTTAACGCGATAACTAAGGTACGGGAAGCTTACTCTCTGCTATTCAACTACGGATACCATCCCACCTGCTGGAGAAGAGCTACAGGAGCAATTCTAAAGAAGCCGTCCAAACCCGACTATTCNTATACTGAAGCAGATCTACAGCTTGCTCTTTCTGATATTAATTTTCAACGCGTTCAAAGTAGTTATCGTGCTGCTAGAATATATAATCTTCCTGAATCAACTCTTAAGCATCGACGCGCCGGGAGACGCTTTCGACGCGACTGTGAACCGAATTCAAAGCGCCTGAATAAGCTAGAAGAGGAGGCTATAGTAGAGCGTATTATCGAAGAGTCTACACGAGGATTTGCGCCTACAAAGCCTGACGTTCGAGCAATGGCTGATAAACTCCTGCATGAGCGCGCCAGCGACCCTGTTGGCAAGAACTGGGTTGATAACTTTGTTAAGCGAACCCCTAAGCTCCGTACAAGCTGGAGCCGTCCTTATGATCACCAGCGAGCTGCCTGCGAAGATCCAGTAGCTATTCAGCGCTGGTTCGATCTAGTCGAGGCGACAAAGCAGAAGTGGGGTATCGTAAACGACGATATCTACAACTTTGACGAAACTGGCTTCATGATGGGCAAGATATCATCACAGTTAGTTATCATAGGCTCAGAAGGATATGACAAAAAGAAGCGGATACAGCCAGGCAACCGTCAGTGGGTTACTGTAATCCAAGGCGTGGGCGCGTTAGGTCGCCGGCTACCCCCCTTCGTTATCTTTGCGGGCAAGGTGCTTATCGACTTCTGGTTTGAAGACCTGCCTACTGACTGGGTCCTTGAAGTCAGTCCCAATGGCTGGACGAACAATCAGCTTGCTTTTGCCTGGTTAGAGCACTTTGATACCCATACAAAGAGGCATACTGTAGGTGGGTATCGACTGCTCGTTATCGATGGCCATGAGAGCCACTGCTCCGTCGATTTTCAGGATCTTTGCAAGGAGAAGAATACTGTTCTTCTTTGCATGCCTGCGCACTCGTCTCACCTACTGCAGCCTCTTGATGTCGCCTGCTTCTCGCCGTTGAAGCGCAGGTATGGCGACGTGATCTCGGGCTTGGCACGCAACCGCACCCACTATATTAGCAAGGAGACCTTCCTACCTGCCTTTAGAACTGCTTTTGAGCAGTCTATCACGAAGGAGAATATCCAAGCTGGCTTTAGAGGCGCTGGTATAGTCCCACATAACCCACAGGCCGTGCTATCGAAGCTTGATGTGGTGGTGCAGACGCCAAAACAATCACCACAACGGGCAGCTACCTGGGAGGCGCAGACACCACGCAACGCGCGCGAAGTCGAGGCTCAAAGTACTCTCATTCGACAGAGAGTAAGAAACCGTTCTGGGTCTTCTACAAGCTCTTTAGACGAAAAGATCGCGCAGCTTAGTAAAGGTGCGCAACAGATAGCACATGAAATGGTGTTACTACGCGAGAAAGTAGGTAGCCTTGAAGCAGCTCTAGATACAGCAACAAAGCGCAAGAGCCGCAAGCGGCGATACGTACGGACAGAAGAGACTCTTAATGTTGGCGAGGTACAAGAAGTACTAGCTGAACAGGCAGGTAGTAGTCGTGGTGGTGGTGAGAGTGCGTCGAAGAGGGTGCGAGGAGAGAGGCGATGCGGGCATTGCAACCAGACTGGACACAATGTTCGTACCTGCGTAGTTGAGATAGATAGTGCAAGTGATTGTAGCGATTCTGGTAATTAATTTGGTATATTGTAATAGTTTATTGATTGTGATAAAAGTGCGTGATAACGTCTCGACGTTGACGCGCTGGTGGGGATACCCTCGCTCGCTTGTGAACCATGTTAGTGACATCTAATTAACGTAAGCGGCAAGCGAAATGTGCAGGCAAGCGAAATGCGCACTAAATATAGTCTTCTACCTTATAACACAGATTATTTAACACCACAACATGATATAATAGTGCACAATAGCTTAAATTAATTGTCTATCTCTGCTGCATCATTCGTACAGGTGCGCCTGTTGTGCCCTGCTTCGCCGCACTGCCTACAGCGTCGAGTACCCTTGCTGCCTACACCTGCCTGCACCCTCTCCTCACAGCTCTTCTCATTAATCTACGCCTCTGCCTCTGTCTGAGCAATTTAAACCTCTGCCTCTGCCTGCGATAGGGTCCCTCACTTCTGAATCCGCTTCTTTTTGCGCTTTTTACGCTCAGAAACAGCAGTATTAGCTGCCTCAAGTTTAGCTACTCTAGCTTCAAGCAATCAACGTCGCCCACTCACGGCCGCCAGGTTGAACTTTAATTGGCTTAAGGCGTCTCTCAGAGGCTGTTACCACCTTTACAGACCCTCCAATACCCATCTGGAAGCTAGTCTCGTCAAAGTTGTAGGTGTCTTCGTCCAGGATACCATACTTGGCTTTAACTTTGTGTACAAGGTTAAACTAGGGACTGATAATAGCTGGATCGCTGCACAAGACTCTCTGGTGATCGCGCTGCCTTGTTACCCAAGACTTTATCTCAGGCTTTCGTCTAACCAGGTTCCTGGCCCATTTCTCTCCAACCTCTCCACCTCCACGGGCGGCAAGCAGTTGATTGGCCATACAGGCAATATAACGAAGCCTCGCTTATCAAGGTTCCTTATATGTTGAACAGTCGCCTCCTCTTCAAGCCTCCTAAGTTTTGATGAATTGGGGTGGGTATCGCGTCGTGAATGCTTCCCAGCGCGACGATTGCGAAGGGTGCTTTCATGCACGCTGTACATTGCAGCAGCGCGTCGCAGGGTCATTGTTGGGTTATTTTACATTGCTTGAATAGCTTGAATAACTCTATCTTCACGAGAAAGCAATTCAAGATCAAGTTGTTGAGACATTGTGGTGGGTGGTAGAAAGAGGTGTGGTCTTGGCAAGGTGCGCATTTTGCTTGCCTGCGCATTTCGCATGCCGCTTACATTACTGCAATATTACGTTTATATATATTAAGCTATTGTGTGGCGTTGTACAGCTTCAGGTTTGATATGGCGATGATGGTGTTAAGCGGAGCGTTACGCGAATCCAGGCGTCACGCGCATGGGCACGGTACAAGCTGCCCCGCTACTAAGCCGCTTGAGATAATTCCCCACCCCAACCAAGCTTCGGAACACCAAACGGTTGCGCGCTCGCTTTCATTGCCATGGACTCGACGGGAGACGATCTCAGAAAGTGTTTAATTATACCGTCCGCGCCACTTGGTACTTCACAATCATTATCCTCAAACCCAGTATTTCCTTATACGACAAAACCACGCTCGTCCATCCCTAGTCTCGGAACATACATGGAATACGATAGTATAACGGCTCGCAGTAGTACCTACAAGGCTGAAGAATCCAACATGGAGATTGACACGCCCACACAACTGCCAGTGTTCAATTCTGCGCACACTGAGCAGAAACCGATAGCTCGTGTAGCTCCACCCACAGGTATTCTAAGTATGGACGACTTCATGAAGCAGAACCAAGATGAGCACCAAGCGCAACGTGAAGCGAGATATTCTACTGCTAGTCCTCCGACAAAGAAGGCAAAGACAAGTGAAAATGCGGCGCCGTCCATCCCAGTTGCGGTTGGTGCCCGGTCATCCAAGTACACGATACTTTTGCATGAGAAGTATCAAGCCCTCGTTATCCCGCAACCGCTGTTCACTTATGAAGGGGACAGCAGCTCAGGCTGGACTGCCAGTATTAGCTTCCCTGGTTTTGATAATGTCGAGGAACTGCAAGGACTGAGCGGGGATAAGAGATCCAACAGCAAGCAGGAGGCCAAGGAAGCATTGAGTGAGAAAGCGCTGGCAGTGCTGGAAGAGTTGGAAAGGCAAGGTAGAATCAAGAAGGGTGAGAAGAATCGGAAGAAGAATGTCGGAGGGCAGCTAGAGCAGCAGCAGAGTCACACACAGAGAGAGCCAGCAGAAAACTATGTTGGCAGGCTACTTGGTATGTATGCGCTGTTTGTCTGTTCGAGATTTTCCACCTCGTTCAGAGGGATGATGGAGAGAAAAGCCCAACACAACTAACTCACGGTCAGAATACCAACGCTCAACCTCTAGTCCACAGCCAACCTACACCGACTACCAGTCCGGCAACCACTTTGCATGTCTCTTAACCCTCGAAGGCCATCCCCACCCCTTCGGCACCCTCACCTCTCTCTTCTCTACAAAGAAAGCCGCCCGCCAGGACGCCGCCCGCCACGCCGTCGAGCACTTCAAATCCCTCGGCACATGGCCCCAAGACACCAACGCCATCGGCGGCATCAAGAAAAAAAAGAAAGCGAAACCCCACTCTCCATCTCCCTCTTCTTCCTCCCTCCTCTCACCCATCCAATCCCCAAATCCAAACTCAAGTACTAGTACTAGTACCATCACCACCACAAGCTTCGCCCAACAAGTCGCCTCCCTTGCCGTTACCCTCGCCCTCCCGACCCCAGAATGGAAATACACCTCGCACCCCTCGGACCCAGCCTTCCACTCGGTCGCATGTTTCTTCCGCGGCGCAGGTCCCCACGAGGGTCCTATCGGCGAGGTGCGCAATGTGTTTGGCAAGAAGAAGGCCAAGGAAGAGTGTGCGAGGTTGACGTTCGAGTACCTGTTGGATGTGAGGGAGAAGCGCAGGGCGTATGGAGCGAGGATGATGGCGGGGATCGAGGGACGGAGGGTTGAGAATGGGAGTGAGGATGAATTTGTGGATGCGCAGGAGGCGTATTGAAAGGGGGATTTCTTTTGGTTGGATCTAGTACGTGCGACTGGGGTAGGATAAGAGTACATACATTTTTGTAGGGTTGTTTAGCCTTGCCTCTATCATGTTTTCGAGTAGACCAATACAGAATGATTGAAACGATGAGTTGATTGTTCAAGCGTAAAGAAAGCTAAACACGAAGCATTTGGTGACAATAGTAGCGGTGCAAGGGGGATATAAATCTTATAACACTAATACTTAAAACACGCGCCCGGGTAAGAAAATCAATACACATATTTCCCGCTATCTCACTCGAAATGTTGCTTGCCTCCGCCCCCCCTCAAAAAAGAGAGAGCCAAGAAAGAAAGAAAGAAAGAAGGAAAGAAAAAGAACAAGTCAAGAACACAGCATCTAACGATGCGAAGAAGAACGAAAAAAAAGCATGCGGCCCAAACGCTCATCTAAGAAAATAAGTCATTGTTGGTATCAGTAGGTCCCCCAAAAGTCCTATTCGTACACCGTGATAATACTCCACAGCACCAAGCCCCTTGCCAAAATAAAAGACTTTTTAATGCCATGACGACCCAAAAAGACAACAAAGACTTAGGAAGAGTCGGCCTTCCTCTTAGAACGATCGCGCTTCTTCTCCTTGCCAGCCTTTTCAGACTTTTCAGACTTTTCAGCTTTTTCCAAGGCGGCATTCTCCTTGTCGCCGTCAGCCTCAGTGTTACGGGTGCTGCGGCTGGACTTGGACTTCTTCTTGGTGGTGATTGTTTCCTCGGGCGCAGGCTCGTCTTCGTGAGAAGAGGCGGGGGCGGGGGCAATAGGTTGAGGCGCAGCCTTTTCCTTCTTCTTCTTGCTGTCCTTCTTCACAGGCGTTTCAGTAGCTGCGGTGGTGGTAGGAGCTGGGGCTGGGGCTTGTGATGCGCGCGCGCTGGGGAGCGGGACAGGAGTCGAGTTTGTGGCAGCGGGGGCAATGGGGATAGGAGCAGAGTTGCCATTGATGGCGGGGGTCGTCTTCTGGCGCTTGCGTGGGGTCTTTGCGGGTGGAGAGGGAGCTTTGGCAGGCGCATCTTCCTCGTCCTCTGAAGAGGCGTCAGAGTCAGCAGCACCAACCTCGGCTTCAATGTCGGCGTCGTCAGAAGCTTCGTCTTCTTCGACGAGTTCACTAGCCTTGATGCCCTTGTTGGCAATGTACTCGGCCAGCTCAGCTTTGTACTCTTCCATTGAGTTGCGGTATGACGCCTTCCATTGCTGCGGAATGATTAGCACAAGATTACGAATGGTATTGCACCGAGAAAACTAACCTCCTTCTCCTCTTCGGGAAGCTCATTCCATCGCTTGTTTACCTCGAGCTGAACAGCATTCTTCTCAATCTGGCCGCCCGGAGGAAGGGCTGCCTCGAGATCGGCCTTGACAATGGGACGGGCATGCTGGTGGTAGAGGAAAGCAGCCGTGAGAGGCTTCTTGGGAGCATTGGGGTCCTTTTCCTTCTTTTCGCGCTTGCGCTTCTTGCCCTTGCTGGCCTCGGCGGATTTATCGACGGGAGCAAGGACCTGCTTTGTCTCGTCAACGGCATTTCTCCCGGCTTCCATGACAGAGGCAGCAACAGCAGCTACATCATTGAAAGGGGGGATCTCGCCCTCTTCACCGCCGAGGACAGAAGCGCAATGTTTGCGATAGTTTGTTAAGAGATCGGTAATACCGTGCTGGACGTGGATAAGACCCGCCTGCAGGTTGTGGAGCGAGGCAATGACCTGGTCATGATAGTAAGCTTTTGAGTCATGATTGGCCACGGCCGTTTTGTCTGCGCTCCATGAGTTTGGTGGTGCAGGGCGGGCTGGCGGAGTCGCGACAGGTTGCGACAAGGGCGGAGGTTTTGGCAGAAGCACAGGGAGGGAGGTTGGCAAAGAGGGCATTTCTAGGTCGCGTAGACGAGGCGACTGGAATGATGGCAGTGGGCAGGAGGAGAGAAGGGTGGGTGGCGCGGTGGTGGGCGTTGGCCCTGGGGGATGGGTGGTGTCATTGGCGACAGGGCGACTGAGGGCAGGCGCGTCGCGGGCTGAGAAAAACAAGAGTTGAAGGGCGTGGTACGTACCGAGTCGCGTGTCTTTTTGTACTCTGCAGTGGAGATCATGAGGTCGCCCGTGGCCTCCTTCTTCTTGGTGGGGGGCGCCATGGTGTGGTGGAATGCGCGCGTTGGAATGGCGCGTTGGGGGGAGGAGGACGATGTGGTGGTGGTTGAGGGGGGAAGAGCTGGGTGAGCTGGGTGAGCTGGGAGAGCTGGGAGGGCCGGGAGGGCAGATGGGGGAGGAATTGGGCGGGCAGTGGGGAGCATCGGGCTTAAGTGACAGGCGGCCCTCGCTAACCCGTGGCCTGCATTCAGCGCAGTCGGCCGCCCGTCCGCCGCCCATCCGCCGCCCCAAACACCAAAAGGCCCTGCCAACTCTGTTCCTTTTCGCCCGCAACTTGCGCGACGCGTGCGGCTTGTCTGCTATCTATCTCGTATCACCGCGCATTTATCATCATCATCATCACTATCACCACGCCGCTGCACTCGACTGCATGCACTGCTAGACAAATGTTTTTAGTTGATCCTTTGGCGCGTTCAAATAACAAGATTAATGAAAAATCTACCCGCCTCCCATTGCGCGTAATTACTCAGTTCCTGTTGTGCATTGCATCCCTCCTCTGCCTGCCACCACCCTTCGGCACCTTTGGGCGGCCCAGTGCTCACCTACACGCCCCGTCCTTTTGCAACCATCTGCCCAAACACCGCCCTGGCTCGCGCGCATTCTCGCAGACCCCATGGACCGTATGCCAACATCAAGCATGTTTTTCTGCTTCATCACACTACCGGCAGCCTTTTAACCGCCGCCACGCAGCACGGCCACGATCAAGTCAAAGTCTTGAATTCATTCTCTACTCTTCAAATCTGCCGCCTTCGCTAACATCAGGGTATACATCGAACCGCCTCTGCCCATACAGCGGCACCCCCTTCCGAACCTCCTCAATCTTGCCCGCCTCCAGCTCCTGCATCAGCATGCCCTCCTTGTCGTCCAGCTGCTCCATGACCTGCGCGTTTGGATCCACCACCATGCTGTGGCCCCAGGCATTATACTCGGCCGACATGTCTCGCGCCGGACTGCACAGTCCCACATAGACCTGGTTGTCCGTTGCTCGTGCTCTCGCTAGCAACTCCCAGTGAAGCGCTCCAGTCGTCAAGTTGAACGCGCCGGGATACAGCAGCAGAAACGCCCCCTTTCTTGCCGCAATCGTAGCCAGCTCGGGAAACCGTATGTCGTAGCAAATCGCAATTGCAATCTTGCCATACTCGGGCAACTCCACCAGCGTAATCTTGTTGCCCGGTGACAGCACCTCGCTCTCCTTGAACCGAATCTTGCCAGGGATATCAATGTCAAACAAATGAACCTTGCGATGCGTCGCAATTAGCTCTCCGCTTGGCCCAAACGTCAAACTTGTGTTGTACAGCTTCTTTTCGTCCTGCTCGTCACGCTCGGGTATGCTTCCTCCGACCAAATACACTCCCGCATCGCGTGCCAGTTTCGACAGCGCGTGAAACGTTTGCGATTGTGATTCTGATGGCGGCGACGGTCGCAGTGTTTCCGCGTACTTGTCAAAATACTTTGTTCCGTACGGCGAGTTGAAGCATTCCGGCAGCACCACTAGCTTCGCCCCGGCCTTTGACGCCTCGAGCACTTTTTGCCGCGCAGACGTTAGGTTCGCCGCCTTGTCCGCGCCCGACGCCAGCTGGATCAGCGCGAGCTTTAGCGACTTTTTGAGGATCGACGTCATTCTTCTGAACGGCCACAAGTCAGGAAATGCAAAGAAAAAGGAAACAACGGATAGCGGGGCTCAGGCCTATGCACAAACTGCTCGTGTAGGAACTACTAGTCATGCCCTCGTGTGTTTTAAACCAGCTGTTGGAGGCGTTGGAGTAGCTTTGGGGTGGGGTAGTGTGCAGTGGGGCTGACGATGTCATTGCTCGTACTCGCGCCATTTCGGATCAAAATCGCTAAGCCTACATGCAGGGCATGGAACTACTGGGTTAGGGTATGGCATGTTTGGATCCAACCAAAGGTGAGTTGGATGAGTGAAACTAGTTTGAAATATCCACATATTGTGATTAAATATCTAACTATTCTCCCTTTCATTTTTACTACGTTCATGCAGTGTCTTTCAATGTATCGTCCTTGGTCACATCCTCCGTCACTTGAACCTCGTGGCTCTTTTCCAGTTCGGAGAGGATAATCCATGTGGGGAAGACACACAGGACCGTAATGCCAAAGTTAAGTCCAATGCTGACGAAGTGGTTAGCGCTGCCTTCTGACTGCATACTGTTTTGCATGTTAGCGGTGCCATGTAAAATCATCACAGGAAAAACCTACGCCCAAGCAACAGTCTGACCCAGTGCCTCGACACCTCTCAGAATACCGGTAAGATGGCTCAGGTTAGAAAGATCTGTGGCATACTGTCCAACGAGCCAATACAGAAACTGCTGGAATGCCTGACCGCCAAACTGCCAGAAGAAGACGAGTGCATAGCTCTTTCCGAATCCGCCTCGGAACCAGTCAAACACGGGGGCCTTGGTGGCATCATAAAACTGCTTCTGCAGGATAGTCGCCCAGATCCACGTTCCAACCAGAATGGTAATGATGGCGCAAAACGCAATGCGGCCACGCGTCTTGATGTGAATCTTTTGGTTGTCGAGCAAAAACGCAATGCTGAATGACGAGAAGATTCCAGCAAAGTTTGTGAAAAAGCTGGAGAAGGCGCGGGAGCGGACGGTAAAGTAAGTGGTGAGCCAGGTGCTCATGAAGCCGTTGTAGAAGTAGCTGATGAAGAAGGCAGGCAGCAACAGTAGAATACGTCGGCTGACGAACTGCTTGCCTACCGCCTTGAACTCTGCACCCCACGTAGCTGCGCGCTCAGTCACAATCCGCGTACCGTCGCGTCGCCACACCTTGTCTGCTGGGCTGAGGCACAGAGCAACGGGGAGACCCAGACACATGATGACGATGAAGACAATGTACGTCGTCGAGGATACCGAGCCCACAGTCTTCTTGTTTGCATTCAAGCCCAGGTTAATGGATCCGCCTACAATCGGCCCCAGTGCCTTTGCCGTCTGCCAGATGGCCAGGTAGAAGGCGCGGTCGCCTGGTGACGGGTATCCGATGATGATGGCCGCCTCCGCAGCCCAGAAGAATCCCGCACTAATTCCGCAGAGCGCAGATCCAAACAGCATAAACCAGGTGTTTGCAGACACATTGTTGGTGTACAGTCCAGCGCCATACAGCGGGTATCCAATAGCTCCAAGCGCGAGTCCATATTTGAGTCCAATCCGGTTGTTAATAGCTCCAGCGGCAACACACACAATGGCAAATAGTCCGTACACCAGGGCATTGGCAGCAGACACGGCGTATGGCTCTGCTGCTCCTCCAGCTCCCAGTCCTCCAAGCGCATCCCACATGCCTGGAGCCGTAAACGAGACACCGCATGCCACAAGGATCTGGAACGGGACCGAACGGACAAAGGGACCAGACCCCTTGGAGCCTGAAAGCGACGATGCGGAAGACATGTCGATATAAGTGGGAAGGAGAACCAAAGAAAAAGAAAAAAGGTGAAGAAATTTGGACTACAAGATAACTAGACAGACAAGGGCCTCAAGTATATATATATATACATGAGGTATCAGGTACGTAAGAAAACGTCCCACGCACCCAATTGTTGAGACAAATAAAAACAAGGCCATTCCGTCTCTCTTGGCAGGTCTAGAAACCCCCTCGTCCCCAATTTTTTTTGTATTGGTGAAAAAGGGCTCGAAGTGCGGTGCGGCTCAAACGCCTTTCTAGTGATGATTGTTTTCAATGGGGCAAGCACGACATCTGCGCTAAGTTGCAAAAATCTCCCCACGACACGCAAATCCGTTTTGCGCCCCTTGCACTTACTCGCGTCCAAGCCCTTTTTTCCCACTCAGCTCCAACATTTACCTGGACTCGACGAAATAATTTTTCACTGTGGCTTGCGCATGTCTCGCTTTTTGTCGGGTTTATGGAGCCCCCCGTGTGGCATTCGGAACTTGAGGCCCCAAGCACGTTATTTGTTGGGGTCATTCATCCTTTAATCCTAGATGTTGTACCTTTTGTCATTCCATGTGCATTCAGGAGTCTGGGTGGCGGGTTGTGGAGTAGAGATTGGGTAGCGAGTTCATTGCTTCAAGTCTTCCTTTAATAAGGGGACTCTTCATTTTTCGTTGGGGATTAATTGGACTGTTATCCTCACCACCTTTCCGTTTCTTGCATGTCCCGTTTATAATCTGGGTTGGGACTTTCTGCTATATTCTTGGTATTATCAGAGAAAGACTCATACTCTGATAGAAACAAGAAGAGAATTACATTGGCGATTATGCTCCTCTTTGCTCATTTGCACCACTACAACATTCCACTTTTATGAAATATTCGTACGCTTGCATACTTGTTTGGTAGAAACCAAGAACTTGCTTTCTCCACTATATGTGCTTAGGGTTTCTAGTGTCCAGCTATAGCATAGGTATTAGTCGTAAGTTGATGAGATTGCGTTGGGCTGAAGGCGCCAAAAATGATCTACTTTGTCCACGTGATCGGGGCTACATTGACCCAAACCACTTCTAAATCTTACGAAGTCCTTGTAGATGGGGCTTCCACTCCTTCTTGGCGAATATGAACGATTGAAATACACAGTATAACACATGCGACTATTGAAAAACTCCCTTAGTTCATTCGAATGGCATCAAATGCACGTTAAAGAAAGGACATGACGCCTGCTTTGACTCCCTGGAGCAAGCTTTCAACATTACTTCATTGGAAGGCGAGCAGTACAAAACGGTCTTACAGTACACTACTCGGAGAGGCAACACTCGCACGCTTGGAAAAGTCTCGCGGATAAGGCGTTTAATGATCAGAGACTTGGTGGTAGCCCAAGATACAGATCATTTCGACATGAGTGCCCTACACGCCGTCTTCGCATAACGACCTTGGCACTTTCAGTGAACCCGTTTGGTACAGCAACATCAACGCGTGTGTTGCAATTTGCGAGTATCTGATCAGAAATGGCATTGAAATCACCACTTGAGAACGCAATAGGTTCACAGTATTACATTGGGCGTGCAGCAGTCGTGCCTTCTGCCGAAAAGCGATGATCAAATTCCTTGTTCTCTAGGAGCCAGCGTATTCGACCAAACCTTTGAGGCATTGACTCTTTTCTACCTTACATCATATTACGCAGCCAAAGCTAAAGTCTTGTTATACCTTTTTGATCTCAGCTCAAAGCAGACTATTGGCATGGCTTCAGAGGGGGAGAGAGGGAGTGAGTGAAGATATCGTTTTCTATCCGTGCGATAGCACTAAGCTGGAATTAGGGATAGTAGTATCGATAGTGTCACGTGAGCTGCCTTGGATACTTAACAAAGCCTACGTAATGTCCGTCCCTACGTGCCGGGATGCACAGTGTAACGGGACGCTTTTTCTTTCGGTTGACCGGATTGTACCCACCATGCCTGTAAGTTAATACGTCTAGCATGCATCCATTTTCCAGCTCTTGCTCTTCCAGTGCATCAGCCTCCGACGCTAAGAGGCTTGTTATTGACCACCAAGCTGTCGCTTATTCTATCAGTGGCGCCTATCGACTCTCCTCTAGTACCCCCTTGTTTGTTCGCGACAGTATAAACTTTCACACAGCTCGGTGGACTAGAAAGGAAGCCAAAACAGCAAAGATCAAGACTACGTACTCGAAGAGTCGACTCAAGGTATATAGTGTGCATTCCGGCAGTTTCTCCGCGCGGACGTCAAGATCGTCGAAACGCATATGATCGGCCGTACGTCCTAAGCGACATTGTGCAGCAGTAGCGTTCTGAGATGTGTGCAAGCCCGGGACGGAGATTCTTGCCTTGGGCAGCTCTTATTCCCGATTTGTAGGCAGCTATACTGCATACCTACTTCTAGCATAAATAAAGTAATGTACATCCCTTTGTACCGGAACAATCGGTGTGGCGGAACACTATTCTATATTGTTATTATTGTTATTATTATTATTCCATTAGAGTCTATATGCAGTCAGGAACTATGTAAGATTTTTTGGCCAAAGGCCGTTCTATGGGGTTTATTTACAATGGAGGAGTTTAGGTGTAAAGTGCGACTATGGTGCTTCGCCTTTTGTCGAGTTAAGCAATAGCTATTGCTTACTAGACGCCTGTTGCTAAAGAGCAGTTTGGTGACAGAAAGAGATGTTAGATAGCTAGGCAATCCTCCAGCGGGCTCTTTAAGGGGAAAAGAAAAAGTTTGACTATTTAGTTTGAAGAGTAACTCTTTCTAGTTTTAATGAGTAACTCTCTCAGTAGCCCGTGACCTACGTTACAACGTAATCCGAGATCTGACATCTACTCTAGTATTGTAAGCAGTATCCACGACAACGCAATAATTATATAGGTCTAATATCTAGATAGATCCAGGTATAGTTAATCAAGCTGTTACGCACGCGTTAATATATCAAAATACTGTGGTATAGTGGATTAACTCCGCTCCTAACACCCAGCTTTACACCAACTATCGCAATATATCTTCAACTATGATTACCTTAACACTATAGATATATACAATACTATTATTCTTTCTTATTAAATTTACTAGGCCCGGTGAGCTTGATAGAGATGTATAAGAGCTAGCACTCGCTTTCTTGGTAATTGCAATACCCCCCAGGGCGCTCCCCTTACAGTGTATTACAATTGCCAAGAAATCGAGTGCTTTTTTTTTTAATTATTCAAATCTCTCTAACTATTTCTAGATATAGCTATCCTTTTTATACATCTTTCTTATTGTATCGCGCTGTGGTGGATATTTGACTGTTTTTGACGGTCAAAACTCAACACCAAAAAAGTATTGCAACAAGGGTATCAAGCTGATCAAACCGAGCCAAGCTGAAAACTTCAGTTTGGATTGGCTTGATAGTCATCCAAAATCCGCCAGCTTGGCTTGGCTCGGCTTAATAAGCTGACTTGACTCGGCTTGCAAGACAGCTTGTTTGTTGACAAGTATGCCAGCACCTACATCTTTACCTTCTCTCACATCTCTTCGTTCATCCCCGCCTGTAGCTGTTGCTGTGTCAATGATGTTGGTTCTGTCTTCTGCTTGGTGACCTCCAACACTAGAAGAGTTTCTAGCTGACATTGAAGGTCGACAATCTCAACCTGTTCTGTATCAATGTGATGATATGATGTCAGCTACCAACTTTCCAGAAGAGACTGGACAGGAGGAGGATTTTATCGAACTAGTGGAGGCACGGAATATGGCTCTTGCTACGCAGGGACTCTTCGCTTCTTGCAAACCAACTATGGCTTGGAACTATCATTTTGGAGACATGGAAGCTTTCTATACTGAGAGATTCGTACAGGTTGACGCTCATAGCACACTTGTTGAGCGTGAAGATGTACCCACCCCACGGCCTAAGTGTGCTACAGCAATGGCGGCTCCTGAACCCTGGAAAAGCCTTTGCCCGCGTAAGAAAAGACCGTGTTAATAGATGATAGACCTAGTAATATATTTGATCTAAGCGCAGCCCTCCTTCACACGTATCTATGTCTAAAAGAATAGAATACTGTAATATATTTGGTGCTAGTAGAGATTTAGCTAGCGTTGGGGACAAATCTCATCTTGAGGACAAATCTCAGCAGCCTTAAGATTTACATCGCATACGAAGATAAAGTTATGAATTCTCCTTACTACACTCCGCTCGCCAGCTATGCAGCGTGTCAAGTGACGACTGTGTATTCTGACTATGCGACAGAGTGAATAGAGCATGCAGAAGCAAGCGCCTCCACTTGCTTCTGTTACTGTGATCCTCGTTCGGAAACACCTCAACCAGCTTTGTAATAGCGCGTTGAGTCCATTGTTGGAGCTGCCCCTGAGCTTGTAGTCTAGTACGTAGGACATCATGCACTAGTCGATGGACATCTAGTGCTGATTCGGCAGGTCGCCTGGTGACGTTGGCTTATAGAGAGAGATAGTGTAGCAGCTACAGTATTTCTTAGAACACATTCCTGCTGCTTGCCTTCAGACAATTCACCGCTATACTTAAGAGCTGTGCTTGGTACTGCTGCACGGTCATACTACTAGCGTTCATGCACGCTGCCGCTTGCGCAATTGCTAGAGGCAGATACAACAGCTCCCTTAGCAAGTTCATGGCAAACTGTTGCTCAGTGCTCGAAAACGGTGCTGCCAGGCGGTTTTGTAGCATCCTCAGCGCCGTGTCTGGCGTTAGCTCATGCAGCGCCGTTACGTTCTGTGGAGCAAGCGCCTCAGCTATGTTGCTCTTTGTTGTTGTGAAAATAACAGAACATAGATTAGACTGCGGCAAAAATTCGGCCAAGTTTGCACTAGAAGCTTCTGTCGTAGACAAGCTACTTGGCCATACGGTACTGTGCTCCACGTTGTCGAAGGTCAGCAAACACTGTCGCGCACTTATTGATCCCACACAACGTTCTACGACCTGCTTTATTTCCACCTGGTCATCGTCACACCCAGGAATACTGAGCTTCTGCGCAACGTTTGCGTAAGATCGGTAGAGGCTGTCTCTGTCGCTCGCGTCCATCCAAAAAACTGAGTATCTTCTGCTGTTCTGCCTTATTCTGAAGGCAGCCTCGAGTACGAGCTGCGATTTGCCTGTTCCACCAGAGCCAACAATTGCTAGCGTGGTGGTAGTCTGCTTATTGCTGAAGAGCTTCGCCTCTAGCTCTGTAAGCTGTAGTTCGCGGCCTACAAAAGACTGGTTTTGTGAGAAGGGAATAATCGACGGCGCGCTGCCCGCTTCCTCAACTTCAGCTTGCAACCTTCTCAATGCACTCTCCTTTCCTTCTCCATACGTCGTAGGCATAGCGACGCCAAGAACTCCAAGTAGGAAATATATAATGTCTTCTTCTTCGGTTGTTCTGCGATGTTCAGCCCATCGCATTCGCTCGGATATACTAAACTGGCCTAAAGGACAGTTGTGCAGCGCGGCGAGTGGGATCTCGGTGATATCGTGCAGTAGTCGATCAAGTGACACTTTGTCGCCTATGCACTGTCCTTCACGTGAGAAGAACTCGACTGACACTGGCGCGACCAGCTCTTGGAGCGTTCAGCCCCGAGTAAACCATTCGCTCTTCCGGAACGACGTCTCCCAGTCGCTCCGTTGGGGCGTGTCTGCCGTAGCCGGTAGCGAGACATCCGACAGAAAGACGTAACATCGGCTGCGTCCCGGTACCACTGAAACATCGAGTTGATCGCTTTCGAGCGCTCGTCGTTGTCCCATCTATTGATGCAGCATGTGTCGACCCAGAAGTACTGCAGCCCGTCCTGAGCTGCCTGTTCGGCACAGAACTGTAGCTTCTGGTAGCCTTCTTCTTTCTCTTTGTAGTTGCCATTCGATACATTTTCAATAAGGATCTCGGAGCCGCCCCATCGGTGCGATAGGATAGCGTAGGGTGGGATCGGCTTGCCGCGAAAGTCTGTCAAGATCAATCTGCCTAGTGCGTTGAGATGGAGAAGCCGCATGGCGCTTGTAGTTCATATTGCAGTCTAAGGAAGTAGAGGAGTAAACAGCTTTTGTGATGAACTAGTGATAAACTAGTAAGAGTTAATGACATGTTTGCGACGATGCAGAGGAGGCAGCCTAATGAGGCAGTGCATGCAACCAGACTGAAGGTACTGCTGGCTACGTTAAGCGCCCAGCGTTCTGCAATGCCTCATCTCACTACCTGCGCTGAGGCAGTATTCGCTTTGTTAAATCATATTAGAAGATTGTACATGTAGGTAAGGTGCTAGTAAATATAGCTAATCTACAAAGGTTATTATAGCGTCCCGCCTGACTCTGCGCCATGGAATCGAGCGCGACTGAGGAAACAGAAAACAGCTGCCTACGCGGCCCGGGAACAAGAGCTGTCTAAGGTCAGGCGATGAGAGAGAAGGGAGCCGCAGCTCTCAGCCACAGCGCGCAACCCCTCGCAAATTTCTTATCACGCTGCTGCTGCCAAATGTCGCTAAAGTCGCACGGCCAGTTCAACGCGTTTGGACAATCTTGTCGCCAGCGCGGAGAAACTGCCAGCATGCGTACTCCTCGCCTTATATTAAGCTTTTGAGGCTGTAGTCTTAAATTCTGCTATCTTGGTTTCTCCCTTCGCCCACCGAGCTCTCTGTAAATGTTGGTGGTCGCGAACAAACAAGGGGGTATTAAAGGACGGGCGATGGACGGCACTGACAGAACGAGCGACAGCGTGGTCAACAACGCGCTTTTCTGCGTCGGTGGCTGATGTGCTCGGAGAACAAAAGTTGTAGAATAGACGCGCATTGCGTTTGCTTTAATACAAGTGCGCTAGAAATATTCCGAACTTCCGGAAGAAAAAAGTGTCCCGTCATACCGTGCGTCCCGGCATGTAGGGACGGACGTTACTATCTTTCTTTCTCTTATCTCCCTTTCAACTTGCTACCGCCCATCCCTCAATCACAGGTGCTGCCTTGGCGCCTCTTCCCCTTTCCCGGTATTGAGCGACCTGTACTCGACTGGGGCGAGCTACAGAAAGTTACTCTACCTTCATAGGTGCTGCTTTGGCGCCTTCCTGGTGGAAAGGGCAGTTCTCCACATATGGAGAAGTTATCGCTGATGTGACGGTGCCTCCTGAATATGGGTTTGCGTGGATACTACCATAGGTCGGATCTCTGCAGATTCAAACAATCAATTTTACCCTCACAAAATTTCCTACCCTTGCACATCTCGCAGTGACACACTAATCTAGCCCACAACAAGGTGACCACTGAAGAATGTAAAGAAAGTAACAATGATTTTGTGTGATCATCTATCAGGCATTCATATCTGTCAGATGCACGCGTGCATTGCCTCCTCAGACCATGTATTCGAAGTAGTAAACTTCAGGGGTAATTCCACATTCCAGCCTCCAGCTCACCCTCGGGAGGCTGGTGAGCACGTACTAGCTATATCACGTGCCGATAGGTAGTATATCTACGAGCCCTGCTCCATACTAGCTATTCTGTAATGATTTGTCTCAAATTCAGACAAGTGCGGCCATTCAATTCCTGTCTGCAATATCCCTCATATTATGCATAAATTATCTAAGATATTACTTCCAAGTCTCCTAGTGAAGACACTAGCTATACAAAATATTAGGGTATGTTCTAGTGACTAGTAAAAGATTATAATACCCGATATTGTGGTAAGGCACAATGTTTCAGATCTCAGAACAGTGCCCCACCATACCCAACCTGTGCTAACTATTCCCACACCACCGAATACCGTCCATAGTTCCTAATGCATCCGACCCATTTTTTGGACAGATGGGTCTAGATTTGTAATGAATGAGAATAGTAGGCCTGCAGCTACTAATACCACTAATGCTGCTAATACTACCTAGTACTCCAAGTCTACTAGCTACCCCACGAATGGCCTAGTCTCGTGTTCTCATACTCGCTCGCCATTACCAAACAGCATGCGCGTAGTAAACCTTTGGTTACAGTCATAAACAACCAGAAATTCAATCAGTCACAAGATAAGACACTCAGCGACTACTTTTCTTTTTTCAAGAAAAAAAATATGCATAACGGGGTTCACAAGCGAGGTGATCACCCAAGCGAATCGTTCACGCCCCACCAGCGTGTCAACGTCGACACGTTATCACGCACTTTTATCACAGTCAATAACCTATTGCGATATACAAGAATTAGTTTTCAGAATCGCCGCTATCACTTGCACTATCTATCTCAACTGCGCAGGTACGAGCATTGTGTCCAGTCTGCTTGCAACGCCCGCACCGCCTCTCTCCTCGCACCCTCTTCGACGCACTCTCACCATCACCACGACTGCTACCCGCCTGTTCAGCTAATGCTTCTTATACCTCACCTACAGTAAGGGTCTCTTCTGGCCGTACATATCGACGCTTGCGGCTCTTGCGCTTGTTTGATTCGTCTAGAGCTTCTCGAAGAGCAGCTACTTCCTCTCTCATAAGCGTCATCTCGTGTGCTATTTGCTGAGCCCTTTTACTTAGCTGCGCAACCTTCTTGTCAAGAGAACTTGCAGAAGGCCCATGCCTATTTCTTATTCTCTGTCAAATAAGAGTACTTTGAGCCTCGACTTCGCGCGTGTTGTGTGGTGTCTGCGCCTCCCAGGCGTCTGCCCGTCGCGGTGACTGTTTTGGCGTCTGCACCACCACATCAAGCTTCGATAGCACGGCCTATGAGTCATGTGGGACTAGACCAGCGCCTCTAAAGCCAGCTTGGATATTCTCCTTCGTGATAGACTGCTCAAAAGCAGCCTCAAAGGCTGGCAGGAAGGTCTCCTTGCTAATATAGTGGGTGCGGTTGCGTGCCAAGCCCGAAATGGTGTCGCCATACTTGCGCTTCAACGGCGAGAAGCAGGCGACATCAAGAGGCTGCAACAGGTGAGACGAGTGCGCAGGCATGCAGAGAAGAATAATATTCTTCTCCTTGCAAAGATCCTGAAAATCGACGGAGCAGTGACTCTCGTGGCCGTCAATAATAAGCAGTGGGTACTCACTCACAGTACAGCTCTTTGTATGGGTATCAAAGTGCTCTAACCAGGCAAGAGCAAGCTGATTGTTTGTCTAGTTCTTAGGTCTGACTTCAAGAACCTAGTCGGTAGGCAGATTTTCAAACCAGAAGTCGATAAGCACCTTGCCCGCAAAGACAACGAAGGGTGGTAGCTGGCGACCCGACGCGCCCACGCCTTGGATCACCGTAACCCACTCACAGTTACCTGGCTGTATCCGCTTCTTTTTGTCATATCCTTCTGAGCCTATGATAACTAACTGTGATGAAATCTTGCCTATCATAAAGCCAGTCTCGTCAAAGTTGTAGATATCGTCGTCCACAATACCCCACTCCTGTTTTGTCGCCTTGACTAGATCGAGCCAGCGCTGGATGGCCGCTGGGTCCTCGCAGGTAGTTCACTGGTGATCGTAAGGGCGGCTCCAGCGCGTACGGAGCTCAGGAGTTCGCTTAACAAAGTTATCAACCCAGTTCTTGCCAACAGGGTTGCTCTCCCGCTCATGCAATAGTTTATCAGCCATTGCTCGAACGTTAGCCTTTGTAGGCGCAAATCCTCGTACAGACTCTTCAAGAATACGCTCAACTATAGCCTCCTCTTCTAGCTTATTCAGGCGCTTCGAATTCGGTTCGCAGTCGGGTCGGGAGCGCTTTCCAGCGCGTCGGTCAGACAAAGTTCTTTGAGGCACGTTATAGATAGCGGCAGCACGTCTTTGGCTTTGAATACGTTGCGATTGGATATCAAAAAGAGCAAGCCGAAGATCTGTTCCAGTATAAGAAGTTTGAGTAGTGCGTTGTTGATGCATTACGTGATATTGTATCGACGTCTACGCGCCGGTGCAAAATGGCGCGCTCGCTTGTGAACTACGTTATGTCTATACATTATTATAACGTGGTGGAGCTACGCGCTTATAGAGGTGCGCAAAGTTGGTAGGGTGGCTCACTCGCTTGCCTGGCTCACTCGTTTATCCAGCACGTTATCTACTTTACTTGCGTAATGTTTATTTGTTTGTCGGTGAAAGGTTATGCTGAAGCATCTAAGCGCGTTATCTGAGCGCTGCTCGGGCAGTCCATAGAAGGCACATAACAAATAGATGCCACCAAAGATCTCAATAGTATATAGCAATAGTCAATGAACCCTTATGGCTCGTTGTGTTCAACTTAAGTTCTGAGTACAAGTACAATATATTATTATACTTTGTAAGCCCAGAAGTATCACGTATAGTCACGTGGTTACTAACTAATATAACGCTATATTTAAACTAATTAGCTCCCATCATGATACACATCAGAACACACAATACTTCACACACACACACTCACTCACTCACTCACTCACTCACTCACTCAACTGCTTACATACCTGCCAGTTACTGTCCAGCGCACCCTGTCACTCTATCTGCGAAAACCAACCAACAAGAATCTTGACATCAGAAGTCTTATATTACTTCCACTCAAGCTATACTCTTGACACCGAGATTTCATCAAGGAGCTATCCGATCGCTGTCACCTTGTTACTCCTACGTACATTGCTATAGTAAAATGTTAGGTTCCTTTCCTCTAAAACAATATAAGAGGGAGAGAAGACATACGCATGCTATATTGCAGCCAGTAGGAAGTGAAAATGTTGAGCATGTCTATAGATTGTTAGATATGGTCTTAATCTAGAGATTGAATTTTATATAAGTAGAGAACAAACAAGAATACTTACCACTTCCGTAGTTGACTTTTTACAAAGTTTAGCACACTTGTCGAGATCGGCCGTACTACATGTACCACAACTAGAAGTTGAACGATCTTGAATAACTAGAGCAGCTGAGTGAGCTGCAAACAAAGCAGCAAGAAAAGATAAAAGTTTTATTTCCATAGTGTTGCTGGAGAGGTCTTGTACTAGGCTTCTTAATATCCGTGAAAACTTTACAAAGTAAGACTTTTAACATAGGCGACCTCACTTATATACTCTTCTAAGCTGAGATCAGCCCTTGACCAAAGGTAGTGTTTAAGCCACGATTAGTAAGATATTGTTAGGAGATATGTTGGAATCGAGCTGACGATACCAATCTTACCTCGGTCTTGTTACGGGTATACAAGTGTCAGCAAAGGCATACGCGTCTCAGCAGGGGAACACATTTGAGCAGTTGCAGCCTTGCGTGCTCTTGCTGAGTATATAGCTACGTCGATAGCCCAGTAGCTAGTCGAATCAGTCAAGTCTTCATTTTAGTGTTTTATGCAACTGCAGTTGTTTGACTCAATTAAGGCCTTTGCCGTGCCAACAGATATAGTTACTATATTTAACGAAGTCAAATTTTTATATAGCACCGAGCTGCATATAGATCGTAAGGAATAATAGTAATGATAATTTGATCAGCAAATCGATTTGCGAACGTGACACAGATAGGGACGTGTACAGTGGGACGGAGCACTTTATGGCACGTTCGCAAATCGATTTGCTGATCAAATTATCATTACTATTATTCCTTACGATCTATATGCAGCTCGGTGCTATATAAAAATTTGACTTCGTTAAATATAGTAACTATATCTGTTGGCACGGCAAAGGCCTTAATTGAGTCAAACAACTGCAGTTGCATAAAACACTAAAATGAAGACTTGACTGATTCGACTAGCTACTGGGCTATCGACGTAGCTATATACTCAGCAAGAGCACGCAAGGCTGCAACTGCTCAAATGTGTTCCCCTGCTGAGACGCGTATGCCTTTGCTGACACTTGTATACCCGTAACAAGACCGAGGTAAGATTGGTATCGTCAGCTCGATTCCAACATATCTCCTAACAATATCTTACTAATCGTGGCTTAAACACTACCTTTGGTCAAGGGCTGATCTCAGCTTAGAAGAGTATATAAGTGAGGTCGCCTATGTTAAAAGTCTTACTTTGTAAAGTTTTCACGGATATTAAGAAGCCTAGTACAAGACCTCTCCAGCAACACTATGGAAATAAAACTTTTATCTTTTCTTGCTGCTTTGTTTGCAGCTCACTCAGCTGCTCTAGTTATTCAAGATCGTTCAACTTCTAGTTGTGGTACATGTAGTACGGCCGATCTCGACAAGTGTGCTAAACTTTGTAAAAAGTCAACTACGGAAGTGGTAAGTATTCTTGTTTGTTCTCTACTTATATAAAATTCAATCTCTAGATTAAGACCATATCTAACAATCTATAGACATGCTCAACATTTTCACTTCCTACTGGCTGCAATATAGCATGCGTATGTCTTCTCTCCCTCTTATATTGTTTTAGAGGAAAGGAACCTAACATTTTACTATAGCAATGTACGTAGGAGTAACAAGGTGACAGCGATCGGATAGCTCCTTGATGAAATCTCGGTGTCAAGAGTATAGCTTGAGTGGAAGTAATATAAGACTTCTGATGTCAAGATTCTTGTTGGTTGGTTTTCGCAGATAGAGTGACAGGGTGCGCTGGACAGTAACTGGCAGGTATGTAAGCAGTTGAGTGTGTGTGTGTGTGTGTGTGTGTGTGTGTAGTATTGTGTGTTCTGATGTGTATCATGATGGGAGCTAATTAGTTTAAATATAGCGTTATATTAGTTAGTGAGTAACCACGTGACTATACGTGATACTTCTGGGCGTACAAAGTATAACGTGTTTCACCAGTGTACCGGCCACTCCAGTGTACCGGCTACTTCCCCACGCTACCCCACCTTCGTAACAACAACGCGTAATGTCTCAACCACGCAACGCGTTCAAAATCTATACTGAAGCAGATCTATTTATTGCTATTACTGATCTTGATTTTAAGATAATTCAGAGTGAACGACGCGCTGCAGCACTCTATAGTATTCTCCGAATAACAATTCAAGGCCGACGCGCTGGCCAACGTTCTCGACACGACTACGAACCACCAACTAAGCGCCTAACAAAACTAGAAGAGGGGGCTATTACTAGGCGTGTAATAGTTGAGGCTGAGCGAGGACTACCCTGTGGGAGAGACGACGTGCGAGATATGGCCAATAGACTGCTCCAAGAGCGTGGCGGGGAGAAGGTTGGCAAGAACTGGGTTGACAGGTTTATCCAGCGTAATTCTGAGCTGCGTATGCATCGTAGCCGTCCATACGATCGCCAGCGAGCTCTCTGCGAAGACCCAGCGCTTATCGAGGGCTGGTTCGAGCTGGTTCGAGCTAGTTCAGAATACGAAGGCGAAGTACGGTATCGTAGATGAAGATATCTACAACTTTGATGAGACTGGCTTTATTATGGGCAAGATTTTATCACAGTCAGTTATCAAGGGCTCAGACAAACCAGGAAGAACAAAGAATATTCAGCCAGGCAATCGTGAGTAGGTTACGCTGATACAAGGCGTTGGCGCAACAGGCACGCGTATCCCAGCGTTTCTCATCTTCGCAGGCAAGGTTCTGATCTCCACCTGGTTCACGGAGGATCTGCCACGCAACTGGGTTATTCAAGTCAGTCCTACTGGCTGGACGAACAACGATCTAGCGCTTGACTGGCTTCGTCACTTTGATTCCCATGCGCGCCCTGTGGGGACACATAGGCTGCTTATTATTGACGGCCATGAGAGCCACTGCTCGGTAGCTTTCCGAGATCTCTGCGAAGAGATGAAGATAATCCTTCTCTGCATGCCTCCCTACTCGTCGCACCTCTTACAGCCTCTTGATGTAGGCTGCTTCTCGCCGTTGAAGCGCGCGTATGGTGATGCTATCTCGGTCTTGGCACGCAATCACATCCACCATATCAGCAAAGAAACCTTCCTACCAGCGTTCAAAAAGGCCTATTACAAGGCTATTACACCAGAGAATATCTGCGGAGGGTTTCGAGGTGCTGGGCTTTTACCACACGATTATAACATTGTTTTGTCACAGCTTAACGTCGTGCTGCGTACACCAACTCCACCAGCGCAAGAGACTACTACCTGGGAGCCGAAAAAGCCGCGGAACGCGCGTGAAATGGAGGCGCAGGCTACGCTTATTCGAAACCGCATACAAATCCAGCAAGGGTCTCCTACAAGTTCTCTTAAAGAGCAGATGCAGCAGTTAAGTAAGGGAGCTCAGCAGATAGCTCATAATATGGTGTTGATGCAGGAGAAACTTGATCGTCTTGAAGCTACGATTAGTGAAGCAACAAAGCGAAAAACTCGTAAGAGGCGCTACGTACAGCCAGAGAGGTCTCGGATAGTTGGCCAGATAGCTGATCAGATCGCTGAGGTAGAGGGTGGTAGCTGTAATGATGGTGCAACGCCTGCGAAGAGGGTGCGCAGTGAACGGCGCTGCGGGCGTTGCAGCCAAATTGGACACAACTCCCGTACGTGCCAAGTAGAATTAGAGAATATAGAGGATAGCGACACGTCTAAATCATAATATCTTGTTCTAATTTATAAGAAAAATCATGGTGGTGTTGCGCAATACTATTACAAAGGTAGAGTAGCGTGGGGAAGTGGCCGGTACACTGGGGTGGCCGGTACACTGGTGAAAAACGTTATAGATTTAACAATTCCTCGAACACCCAAAGGGAAATGGCAAGACTGCAGGACTTTTGTATCTACCTTCAGCTACACTCCTCACTCCAAAAATAACATTATCTTTGTGAATGGTAGCAGAGGTAAGATTGTACCAGGTCACATTGCCAACGTCAATGACATTCGTCCAATGCGCCTCGTTTGTCGCACGGTACAAGATTTCGTATCCTTGAACAGGCAGGCCTTCGGGCGCAGTCCACCTGAACTGGCTGAAGTTGTCAGACGCAGTGGTGTTGATGCCGACGTTTGTGGGTACACCAGGTGCGTTTGCAAGACTCCACATGGTGCTTGCGACAACCTTTGCGGCGCGAGTATTGTATTCAAAGTCTAGCCACTCGACCAAGTCGCCGTACTGCTTGCCGTTGCGTACAGTGACGTTTTGGTGCTGTTGAGTGTAGTCTTCGTTTGGCTGCACAAAGCGTACGCCTGTGTAGCCAGCTTCGAGAAAAGGGCGATGGTCGCCTCCGCGACTGTATCGATCCAGACGATAAATGAGACGGACAGTCATTTCGGTCCAAGCATTGGACGCGACCTCGTAAATATGTCGACCGAGGTTACGCGCCGGGCTATCATTCTCACCACCAATGCTAAGACGCGATCTAGTCCGTGTAGCATTCTCTGTCAAGGGCGTACCTTCGCAAAAGAGACGAATATTATAAGGATCGACAGTGCCATCCTCGGCTTTGGAGTTGCCTACCATGTCGAGGTTAATCATGCCGGCTACATTGACAGAGGCATTCTTGTATGTCTGTGCCAGGTTTTCCGCGCCGAGGAGGCCTTGCTCTTCGCCTGCAAAGGCAGTGAATACAATGGTCGATCTAGGCTTGTAGTGCGCAAAGATGCGAGCGAGCTCTAGGGAGACGGCGACACCAGATGCATCGTCGACAGCACCTGGAGCATCTCCCTGGTAGTCAACAGGGTCGCTATTTCGTGAGTCGTAATGTCCACCAGTAACATATAACCGGTCTGGGTCCTCACTTCCCTTTAGTGTCGCAACCACAGTGGTAATGTTGACTGGAAAGATAATTCGCTCATTGTCACCAGGGTACTTGATGAAGCTATTCCAGTCAACAGTCATCCTCCCCTCACTTGCATCGGCTGCTTCTTGAAATCTTGCCGTCAGCCATGTCCTCGCTGCACCTATGCCTCGGTTCGGATCAGTCTGACTCGACAGAGTATGGCGCGTGCCAAACGAAGCAAGCTTCCGAATGGTAGCTTCAATGTTGTCCCGGGATATTTGCGAGAGAATGTCCTGGAGCTCTTCGCCGGGCAACTGCTGCTCTAGCGGCTTCCCCACCACCGGCGCTGGCCATTGTTCGGTGCTGGGAAATTGATGGGGATGGCGGGGGTGGATTGGTGTGGAGACGGCGCCTTGGAAGAGGGATACCGCGTAAACGGCGAGAACAGAGGCCGACCACATGATGAAGGACGGAAATGACGCTGGCAAAATCTACCGAGCTCATCCATTCTCCATGCTGCTTGATTTATATCTCGTCAATGTCGCCATTCCACTCTTGACAAGAGCCATTCGCCTCCGGTATCGCCATTTTTTCACGTCACTGAACAAGATATCACAATCAAAGAGACGCGAGTTTAGCTTTGGCAGCGGGGGACTATGTAGATCTGTGTTGTATGGGGAAGCTCGTAATGCTACCAAGGCGCCAAATGAGGACCGGGGTTAACGTCGGCAATCGATTGCAGCCTTGCTGGAGTCTTTGCTTGGCAACGGCAGCCGTGAGATACTGCCGAAGAAGTACCATTGAAACTGACAAGTAAGCTCGAGCTTGCAAGACGGGTAGATATCGAGTCGTGCACCATATGGATCTTGCCGACGGCTGCTGAGGCAGTTGATTACGCTCGATAATAAGTACTGCTACTCCAATGCTCACTTAAAACCGTGCATGAGTACATGTGTGTCTAGCAGTAAGGCGGCATGAAGCGTGGCTCACACAAGGCTAGGTGATTGGATCTACAGTCTTTACACACACACAGACACACAGACACACACATACACCAAACCTGCGACTCTAACCAGAAGCAAATAGGAAGGTAGTGACAGATCTTGGCATGACGTCAGGCGCCTAACAGGTACACGACACACAACTAACACACAATACACAACTCTGCACAAAGTTACCCTCCAAGCAATTGTCAAGTCAACATGTCGTATTCCCAGCCAAAAAAAACTCCTTTGATTTCTTGTTGCTGTTTAGATGATACAAGGGGGAAAATGGCACAGCACAGCACTCACAATTCACTCGCTCTTTGATTAATGGCCATGGTAGTGGCCCTCATACGCATGACTTGTTCCCATCTCGGCCCGACCAATGGCAGAGTAATCCAATTTCCACATTGCGCACCACTAGCTCGCACTCATTTAACTGGTTTTATGCTTCTTTAGGTGGTGCCCTCCATAACCACGTGTGCATGGTCGTTGGCGGTTCTGGGACTTGCTAACGCGAACAAGAAGGTCGAGCGTACGGCATCACTGAATCCTTCAGTAGATCCCAGAAGCAAGAACCCACAAGAAAGGCCCGGCGCGCCATCCTGCACATCAATATACACAACAGAGATCAGATGAACAATCACTGGTCAACGTGAAGTGTACTCCTCTACCCATTGGACGGCGAACCGTTTACTTACCAGGGGGCTAGTGTGCATCAACGGACATAAAGACTAGAACAGTAGTTCAAAAGAGGTGCTGAGATTTGATGACAATGGATTTGGACGCATGTGGAAAGAGGCTGGGTAGCTGTAACCGATCGTAGACGGCCACGATGGGACACCAGCCATGGCAGACGAGGCAGACACCAGGTACAAAAGGCGACATGTAGTAGCAGTAAATCTTAGATCACCACAGCACATCTACTCTTCTTCTCAGCTACAAACTAGATTCCATTCGCTTTTTTTCTTCTTCTTTTATTCTTACCTCCGATATCATTCATCATGAAGACCTGTGCTCCCTCTCTCTTCGCTCTGGCGGCACTAGCCTCGACTACGCTCGCCGCCCCAACACCCGCCAAGGACTACAGCTTCCCCATCACCGACATTATCGACACCGGTCTCACTGTCGACGAGTACGCTGCAAAGCTTGCAAGTGAAACTATCGAGGCTCGCGATCTTGCCAAGCGTCAATACAACAGTGATACCTACAACCAGCTGACAGATGGTACCGCTTGCCGCCCTGTCTCGCTCATCTGGGCCCGTGGTACCAGCTCGCCTGGAAACGTTGGTGCAGCCGGTACCGAAGGCCCCGTCTTCTTCAACGCTGTTGCTGCCCGTGTAGGAGGAACCGGCCAACTGGCTATCCAGGGTGTCAACTACGCAGCCAACGTCCTCGGCTTTTTGGCCGGAGGCGATGCCGCGGGCGCTACTACCATGTTCAACCTGATCAACCAGGTAAGTTTTGTCATGAAAAACTATCTAACTATCGGCATTGTAGCTCGTTGCTTACACCCTCTCTTTTATAGACCGCCTCTCGCTGCCCCAACACCAAGATCGTCGTCTCGGGTTACTCTCAGGGCGCCCAGCTCGTCCACACCGCTACCCAGCGCCTTACCGCCGCGCAGGCCGCGCGCGTCTCCGCCGTTGTGACTTTTGGCGATGCTGACCGCGACGAGTCGTTTGGTGTCGTTCCTGCCTCTAAGACGCTCATCATCTGCCACGAGGGTGACAATATCTGCGAAAATGGTATCATCATCACACCCGAGCACAGCAACTACGAGCAGGATGCGCCACAGGCTGCTGCTTTTGTTGCGGCTCGTGTTTTGTAAAACGGGTGTAATGTGGAAGAAAATGGAGATGGGATATGTAAATGAGTTTTTTATGGACTTATGAAGATGATGATGACGAGCATACTACCAACATTTTGTTGTTTTGTGTGCGGAGAAAATTTACCATTCGTTGTTTATAGTATTGAATTGATATTGGATTACTTCTTTTTTTAAAAAAAAATCTCGTATTAGTGGTTCGGATTATCGAGCCATGTGATGGAATATTGTAAAGAGCACAGTTTGTCTATGAAGATATTCTTTGCTTCAATAGTTTTGTATATCCTACAGTATAGTTTCTGAGTGATATATATTCTACTTTAAACACAGGGTAGTCATTCTGTAAGCAGTCGAGTTTGTGAGAAATCTTGTATTGTCCGGTATATGATGCTGAGAGCGAGTTTAAATACAGCGTTGTTAGTCAGTGAGTGACCACGTGACTATACATAGTACTTCTGTGCTTATACGTTCCTTGTTACAATCTCGCATGTATTCACAAAGTATTGTTCTCACATGGTAGATTGCAATAGGCAGTTGCAATCAGCATGAATATGTGTTTGGAATCCTGCATATATGGGACTAAACTAGTTGTAGCCAATGAGGAGGAGATACCCAAGCACGTGTGCGTATCAGTTGCTATAAGCAATGACTATCCAATGATAGTATTTGATTCATGTATTCCTGGTACTGAATATATGAATGTCGAGTACTTACTATTTACAATGTCTGCAGGATATAGAATTTTGCCCATATACCTTGATTTGACGTTATTAATCTTACTCATTAAAATTAGTAAGTTGAAAACCTTTCGTATTATTAATAGGATACATCAATATTTTACAAGGTGCAATGCTCATTCCAAAACTGCCATATCCAGGCTAAAGTGGGATAGTTTACATAATGTGGCATGAACATGTGTAGTATGCCAAGTCCTCAATCGTTTCTGACTGCATGTATCTCGTGTCCAGGTATGATACGGCAACCACTTCCAACTACAAGGATGCTTTTATGCCTGAAACCTGGCTGTTTATTTAATATAGGTGGTGGAGTAGCTATTATCCTGTACTTGTACAGTCGATTAACGTTAATATGCAAGTTTCTATCTTACTACGGCATGCTGCTTTTTGTTGTGCTAACCCAGTTTGCAAGCTTGGATACAATTGGGAAACAAACAAAAGCAATGATTTTACTAGTTAGGCCAAATGATTCAAGAAGAGTGTTGCAATTGGCTACAACGAGTAATGGTTATTATAGATGATCGATAACAGAGTATTATAGCAGTGGAGATGGTCCCGAAGTAAAAGACCGAGTGAAGGGAATCAGTCACGGCCAGCCCTGTCGCATGTAGATTGGAATGCTAGTTCCCAAGACATATACTTAGTAGGTACTGGCCGGGAGAAGAATGATAGCCTTCAGAAATCACATCAAACCAAAACTAAAAATACGAAGAAGAAAACATTCGCAAAGGCACCCGCACACAGGTGAGAAGAGGCCGGGCGGAGGATGAGCGTATGTAAATATGTACGACGGGCTCCAAGAATAAATCGGCGACGGAACGGTAGAGCCGATCCTCGGCATGGGATTCCATGCTCTCCACACCCGGGCATGGCACGGTATGTAAGTACCCATGGTCCACCAGTCAGGCAGATGTCTCTCTTGAGGGCCGTTTTGACCCCTTGCGTCTCTCCCGGGATGCTTTGTCTCATGAAAGTTAACGAGGGCCCGGCAAAAGCGTTTACCAAGGAAAGGGTGATGCAGCAGTTGTCCAGCGCAAAGCTTGGCGTGCATAGGACCATGAGCGGTTTGGCGCAGGCGTGCAGGACAGAATGCAGTAGAACACAGGGAGCTGGACCAGTCGTTCCTCGTGCATGCTTCGTCCCGCGGCATCCATGTCTCGAGGACTTGCTGCGGGCCCCGGAAAGACGGTCGGGTCCTATGGGGAGGCTTTGTGCTCATGCGTGGTGAGAGAACAACTCAGCTGCCGCTTTTTTTCTTTGCTGGGAGATGAGAGATTGCGGCAGGTTTATCGTGCCCTCTGTCTTTGTTTTGACAGCAACGAAGACGGGCCGTGTTGGGCTGCCCTTGTTTTGGAGTGTCGAGCGACAGGCTGCCATCGGCCCCCGATGGAGGGACCTAGTGTCGTGTGCTAAGTTTTCCGGCGAGGCGAATGAGTGGGCCAGGCGTGGTCGAAGAACAAAAAACTGGAGATGGGTCGGTGTGTGTGGGTGAGGCGCATGGCCGCTTCAGGGTCTGGTCCCTGCTGGGAAGATGGGTGGCATTCTGTTACGATGCAGAATGAAATGGCGACAGCCAAACGTGCATGCGTTGGCGGTGAATGGGTGTGGGCGTGTGAGAGGAACGTGGTTGCATGCGGCTTATATGCCACCCAGCGCCCCTTTGGCTGTCGCCGACTTGACTGTGTCTTTGGTCTCCAGGTCGTGATCCTCGCCCTCTCTCTCCTTCGCTCCCCGTCTCGCTCTCGGACTCGTGGCTCGCTCTTCGCCCCCCTCCCCCCTTACCGGTTGTGTGGTCGTCGTGTTCCGGCCCACGGCAGCACGTCGCCATTGCATCGCCGTGCCGCATTCTCGTCACAAACGCCGCACTTGGCCCTTACTATCCCGACCAAATTTCCCATCAGAAAAAGCCAGGGTGGTCGTCGTCTCCTTCTTGTGGCCCGCAACGATCTGCAGCATAGCGTGCGGAGCAGCCATAAGACGCCGCAGCCCTTTTCTCTCTCTCTTTTCTCGCCTTACTATAGAACGATCTGCACGCAGAAGCCTCGCGCCCATTGAAATCCCGCCCAGATCCCCGTCTTTCCAGTTGTAGCACTCGCAAGCGCAAGGGCTGTCGGCCAAAAGTCAGCTGGGCAGCTGTCAGGTACCCGGGGCACACGCTTATCCACGAAGCGTCTGACACTAGTGGGAGAGCTAGACAGGCGCAGAAACGTGGGCAGGTAGAGAGGCAAAACAGCGGTCACGCCCGAGGTCAGCATACACACACAGCACCCTCACTCGCTCCAACAAGTGCAGTCAGGCCAGCAGAGAAGCGGCGGGTGAACAGGTCACGCCTCAGCAGCAGCAGCAGCAGCAGCAACAGCGACGACGACGACGTCTATCTATCCACCCGCATCTCGCTCTTTCTCACCCTCTCTCTCAACACACTCACCCACTCACCCACGGACTTCCCCCGGCGCGCACCCTGCCACTGCCCGCAACAACACTCACCCACGCTTCCCACCTCGCCTCCCTTCCTCACTCTCACACTCACCCGGCGGGAATACAGTACAGCCAGTCGCATAACAAACACGCACCCACACACCACACACCACACATCCACACATCCACACCGCGACCATGCATCGCAAAAACCCCATCAGCGTGCTTGTCTACAACACGCTCTTCCCCACGCCCTCGCCCACAGACCCGCCCTCCTTCTCCGCCCACCTCTCCAAGAACCTCGTCGGTGAGGTCCGTATCGAAACTGCAAACTTCTACGGCTCGCTCGACACAATCGAGGCGCGCTACCCGGGTCTCAACTACGCCTTCCAGCCACACCGGAAACGCCTCGGCCGCTTTCCACACCACAGGCGGCTGTTCGAGGCCTTTGACAAACTCGGCTTGACAGAGGCAGAGATCCAGGGCTTCTGCCGGTGGGAAGGCACGCTCTGGGCGCGCGAGCGATATGAGCGCGACGAAGGGGTGCGAGTAGTCGATACGACGGGTGTGGAGATCGGCGCCTGGGTAGACAGGCGATTACATTATGCACGGACAGGACCCGGCATCAACATAAAGACAGACATCGAGGTCGAAATCGAGCAACTCCAGCACCAGCGCAGCGATCACAACGCCAGAGCATCATCATCAGATATCACCACCACTTCGTCGGCCCGACCCCCCGCACAGCACGACACTGAAATGCCGGATTCACCCACCACGACCACCTCGTCCAACGGCGGCAACTCGGAAGACGAAAACGTGCACGATTCCTCTGCGTCGTCGGAAGAAGACGAAGAACTACCCCATCTCAACTCGTCCGTCGGCTTCTCGCTCAACGCCCGTCTCCTCCACGCTGCCGCCCTGCGCGAATCCAGCACAGCAGCCGGCTCCTCGCCCGCCGCAGCCCTCAGTAATATCCCCATGGACCCGGAGTGGGAACAGTATCTCAAAGAGGCCTCTGAACGCGGCGAGCTCAACATTGACGCCACCCGAGAAGCGCTACGGACCATGGCCGGCCAGATTGCCCAGCTGCACCAGAGCAGCGTCGAGGCCGAAGGCAGCGAAGCCATTACCCAGGCATTTCAGCCGCCCGCCGCACCGCTGGCCTAGCATGGCGACGGTAGATTCGACGGTGCAGTTGTCGATGCGCTTCTTCTTATGTTTTGTATGAATTGAGAGCAACCTGAGAGAGAACTGGGAGGAGAGAGGGAAAAGAGACGGGAGAGTCATGGTGTGTTGGCAAATTACGATCCTCCTCCTCATTTCCCACAAACCAACTGTTCGAAGCTGGACTGAGGGAGGGCGATTATTTTGTGAGAGTTGAACGATGCCGATGATGCTTTTATTGTTATTCCCTTTTTTTCTATAAACTTTTTTCTTTTTCTTGTTTTTTTTCCTCTCACTCACAACACAAATCTCATGTGTTCAAACTTTGCCAGCGAGTGCCGCGTCCCTTTTTCCTCTCTCCTCCACACTGGTTCCCCCTATTTTCCCAGTCTTTTTTCTTTTTCTTTTTCTATCGTTGTTTTCCCAACTGCACACTGCATGGCGTTTTTGTTGTCCTTTGTCTTTTCTCAACTGTTCAAATCATCTCCCTGGGAGAGGGCGTCTTCGTAGCTGTTCTGTTGCTTGTTTTGGTTTTCTCAGCAAAGGGAAGGGGGGTGAGGAGCAGGAACAAGGAAAGATTGAGATGGATATTTGCATTTCGTGAGATATCCCACACTTTTACTGGGAGTTTTTTTGTCCTGTTCCTGTTCTTTATTGTTCCTTGCTGTAGGGGTAATGGTTGGGAGTTTACTCGTGTGTGTTTTTTGTCTGGTCTGTTTGTTTGCTCGTGCTTCAATATAGATTTTGCCGGATGCTCTGGATGAGCAATGGGCGGGGAAGGGGAAGGGGGGAGGGGAAATATAGGATGCTTGGGCATAGGCATGGCCACACATTCATAATCAATCGGATTTCAATCCTTTCCAACCACAATTGAAGCATGTTATCGTTATTCTCGTTATACTTTGTCGTCCCTCGTGCTCTCTGGACATGATTCAAATGTCGGTCGAGAGGTCAGTTCGACGACGTCTACCAAACTCATGTCCTAATCTATCCCTCTCATTCACACGCAAACCATCGTGATTGCGTATCTCGTATTTGCGTTTCTCATAACGAAACATTTGTTCAAGCTGCCCGGCAGCCACGGACCGCTTGCTATTCATCTTATCTTGTCATGTGTGCCTTGACGCACCGGCAACTGTTCTCTATCGCCGTCCCAAGTATAAGCCAAACCCTGTAGATCCCCGCTTGTTGCCCCTCGTCACTCTGCCGCTACCCCCCTCGTCGTCAATCTCCATGGCATCGTCGCCCATAAGATTCCGCTTGCCATTGTTCTTCTCGTCGCTGACCTGCATGGCTGCTTCAAACGCACGCTCCTTCTTTCTGCGTAGCTTTTCCCGATCCAATGCCTCCTGCTTGATCGTTGCAGCTTGGGCCTCGAGATCGGCAAGTGCAGAGTCGCATCGCTGTGACCATGACTGGAGCGTGTTCTGGAGGGCGGGCAGGGACCCGGGCGCGAGATCTCGCAGCGGCGAAATGGATGTGACGGAGACGAGGGAATGAGCAGGGTCGAGGGTTGCTGTAATGAGGCCAGAGTAGATGGCAGTGGTAATGAGCTCTTCGAGGGCGCGGGGTGTAGGCAGCTCGAGGGACGTCATAAGGTGTTTGTAGGTAAGGGTGGTGTGAGAGTGAGAGAGGGGCAACAGGGAAAGAAGCAAGAGCTTCTGGTGCTGCTGCGCTGAGAGCTTTGGGAGATTGGGTTGTGCTAAAGATTGTCAGTCAAAGAGAGTTTTGCGTGTATATACAGCAGTGAGTGTTGACGCACCCTTGTAGTCCGCCCAAGTTCCCCAGGCAAAGACCTCGAGCAGGGTGAGATACGGGCCATACTCTTCTGAAGTCCGAAGGTTCTGGATGTTTGGCGTCTGCAGCAGCTCGGCGAATACGTAAGTGTTTGGTGCGCTCGTGGCTTGCACAATCAAGTCCGATGCAGCTCGTGGGGAAGTGGCCGACTTGCTGAGGGCGAGAAAAGGCTCGAGAGCATTGAGAGCCTTTGTTTGCTCCATGGCGAGGGAGATGTGGTTGGAATGATTAAGATTGTTTGTTGTTCTGAATAACAGGTCGATGTCCCGGCTCAGTGGTGCAGAAGATGGGCAAGCAACAACGTGGTGAGGGCCGCCTAGGCAGCTGCAGTCGCAGTCGCAGTCGCGGTCGCGATTTCCCCGCCAAACGAGCGTCTGCCCCACTTCGACCTCTATAGCAACCTGTCTCTCCATTTCTCTCCCTCTGTCACCCTCCGAGGACAATGAGGGCTTTCCCACCCGCTCTGCCGCACACGACAAGACTGCAATATCGAGCCGAGCCCGTTTCCGTCAACAGAACGCTTTCTCGGTAAGCGGCGTATTCTTTTTGCTACAAAAGAACCCACACTGTGATCCGCCACACGGGCGTCCAATCTCCTCAGCCTGGGCACGCCCGACATCCCTCTCCGCCCCCACCAAAACAGCGCAACATCAACGAGATTTGCTTTACAACAACGTTGTAAAAAGTACACTTTCTTATTATTGTCCGTAAATGTATACGTACAAATCCACGACTTTAGTATACAAAATAAGTTTGTTCGAGCGTGTAGTGTTGTGGCTGACGGATCATGAGACGCGGCAACGTTTGATGGGGCATTTTTTATTGCACTACTTATTTCAGTCCACCAAGAGATCCTTCACCCACCAGAGGAAGCTGAGGTGGCTCGGGTTGGGCTTGCGGACGCTGCGGATTGACTTTGAGTGGCGCGTCAGACGCGATACGAACACTGCCTTCACCAAGAAAGAGGAATGCGCCAAATCATGACTGTATCCCTTGGGGCGCCTCAAATATCAGTAATAGTAGCAGAACATGAGGCTTCCCCTGTAACACCTGAGCTTCATATTACGCGCATGTTTTAGAAACCTTCCTGTTTCAGGGCGCTACGCCAAGTAGAAACAGTATCGCATGTGAAGATCCACCGGTCAACACAAGCCTGCGCACAACGCGGAACCTTATTTGCATCTCGCGTTGAATATCAAGCCTTTATTTCTTCTTGCTCACGGACAATGCTTGTATTGAATACCCGAAAGCGTCCGTTTTGCGAATGGTAGCTTAACCTGCCCCAACGACAGCAGCCCGTCGTCCGCTATACTTACCGCTCTAACCCGCTTGAGACTTCCCGCCGCGTCGGACTCCGTTCAGCATTGGTAAGATTGTGGCTGTCGCTGTCCGCCTGTCAAGCGCCATATTAATTAATAACTGCACTGCCTGACACTTTCCAGAAGCTGGGCATCTTTTTGTTCAGATTCGCATCGCTGTCCTTCCTGGAACCTGCTCGCTTGGTCAGCCGTTGCAACGCTGTCGCAATCATTAGGCTCACGTTCGCCCTGACTTTGCCACATCGTACGACCGGCCCCCCCTGCTCGGCTTCTTGAATGCCGCCTACTTAAATCCCGGCCCTTGCCGTTTCGACTTTGCATTCAACGATACGACTTGCCCTGGGCAGCACTCCGGAGTGCCCCCAGTCACCATGGCGCCCCCAGCCACTGCCACTGCGCACATGGCAACAACGACGCTCAAAGTCGAGGGAATGACATGCGGCGCATGCACTTCAGCAATCGAATCAGGCTTCCAAGGCGTAAAAGGAATTGGAAATGTATCTATAAGCTTGGTTATGGAGCGGGCAGTGGTACAGCACGATCCCGAGTTTATCACGGCGGACGAGGTCAAGGAAATCATTGAAGACAGAGGCTTCGATGCCGAAGTACTGTCATCAGATCTGCCTATATCGCATAGCGCCGACGACCATTTCCTGAGCGACTCGGAAGACGAAGATAACGACACAGACAACAGCATCTCGACCACCACGCTTGCAGTGGGTGGCATGACGTGTGGAGCATGCACATCCGCCGTCGAAGGTGCATTCAAAGATGTGGCCGGCCTCAAGTCCTTCAGTATATCACTCCTCTCCGAACGCGCTGTGATTGAACATGACCCTACAATCATTTCCGCAGAGAAGCTGGCCGAGACAATAGAAGACGTTGGTTTTGACGCGGAGGTGCTGAGCACCGAAGCCGCAACGCCAGCGCCCAAGAAGAGCAAGAGCAGGAATCAGCACAGGACCTTGACCACCACCGTTGCCGTTGAAGGCATGACATGCGGTGCATGCACATCGGCTATAGAGGCTGGGTTCAAGGATGTTGATGGAGTTTACCAGTTCAACATCAGCTTACTCGCTAATCGTGCTGTGCTCGTGCACGACCCTTCCAAGCTTACAGAAGCTCAGATTGTAGAGATTATTGAAGACCGGGGGTTTGATGCTGAAGTCGTATCGTCAGTGGACAGTAGCGTGCAGCAGTCTTCGTCGAGTAATGCTCCCTTGCAGCTCAAGATCTATGGATTACCCGACGCGGCCGCTGCCCAGGAACTCGAAGGGATACTAAGGAGGCGATCCGGCATCACATCTGCAACAGTCAACTTCAGTACTTCAAGAGCCACTATTCGTCGGGAACCCCAGATTGTTGGCATTCGTACCATTGTCGAGGCTGTGGAAGCGGCAGGTTACAATGCGCTAGTCGCTGACTCTGAAGACAACAACGCACAGCTCGAGTCCCTTGCCAAGACAAAAGAGATCCAGGAGTGGAGACATGCCGTTATATTCTCTGCTTGGTTCGCTGTGCCCGTTTTTCTGATCAGCATGTTCATCCCCATGTTTTTGCCATTCATCAACTTTGGTGGCATTCGGCTCATACCTGGTCTGTACCTTGGCGACGTCATATGCCTGGTACTCACCATACCGGTGCAGTTTGGCATTGGAAAACGCTTTTACGTCTCTGCGTACAAGTCGCTGAGCCATGGTTCACCTACCATGGACGTTTTGGTTGTACTCGGTACTTCGGCTGCCTTTTTCTTCAGTGTATTCTCCATGCTGGTATCGCTCCTGATTCCCCCTCACACAAAGCCAACGATACTTTTCGACACCAGCACCATGTTGTTCACCTTCATCAGCTTGGGTCGTTATCTCGAGAACAGTGCTAAGGGCCAAACCTCCAAAGCTCTGTCCAATCTCATGTCGCTGGCCCCTTCGATGACCACCATCTATGCCGATCCCATTGCTGCCGCAAAAGCTGCCGAGGATTGGGAAGCCAGCGAAGAAAAGTTGCAACGCAAGTCTGTCGACGGAAATGCTGCTGAAGAAAGGGTCATTCCCACAGAGCTTATCGAAGTTGGTGATGTGGTCATCCTTCGTCCTGGGGACAAGCTTCCTGCCGATGGCACAGTAACGCGCGGAGAGTCCTATCTCAACGAAAGTATGGTCACTGGAGAAGCCATGCCGATCCTCAAGAAGAAAGGCGCCCTGGTCATGGCTGGTACCGTTAATGGCAACGGCCGTCTGGAGTTTGTCGTCACTCGAGCTGGCCGTGATACGCAGCTCAGCCAGATTGTCCGTCTCGTCCAGGAAGCTCAAACAAGTCGTGCTCCTATTCAGAGGCTCGCAGATACTGTTGCCGGATATTTCGTACCAATCATCATCACTCTCGGCCTCGCCACGTTTGTTGGATGGATGGTTCTTAGCCATGTCCTCCCTTACCCTCCAAAAGTCTTCCTTGATCATTCCAGTGGTGGCAAGTTCATGGTGTGCTTCAAGCTTTGTATCGCTGTCATTGTTTTCGCGTGCCCATGCGCCCTTGGCCTTGCTACGCCTACAGCTGTTATGGTCGGCACTGGTGTCGGCGCTGAACAGGGCATTCTTGTCAAAGGTGGCGCTGCTCTGGAAACCGCAACTAAAGTTAACCATGTTGTCTTTGACAAGACTGGCACCCTTACCGTTGGTCAGATGAGCGTATCCAAGGCCGACATTCAAGGCGGATGGGGAAGTGCTGAAAAGAAGAACCTGTGGTGGACACTGATTGGACTCGCCGAGATGGGCTCTGAACATCCCATTGCGAAGGCTATTGTTCTGTCTGCAAAGGAGCATCTTCGCCTAGGGCCAGACGACAGCTTGGATGGTTCCGTGGGTGACTTTGAAGCCGTCGTTGGCAAAGGTATCATTGCAACAGTCGAAGCAGCTCTCTCCCGCGAGCGCACGCGATACAAGGTCCTCATTGGCAACACTGCTTTTCTTACCTCAGAAGGAGTCAATGTTCCCACCTTTGTAGACGAGCCACTGACGTCTGCTACCGTTGCTAATCCCCGAAGCGGCCCTCAAACCCACTCGGCTGGTATCACGACGATTCACACCGCTATTGGCAACACATACACTGGTACCTTGAGCATGTCCGACACGATCAAGCCTTCTGCTCGCGCCTGTGTGCTCGCCCTGTCCCGTTTGGGTATCAAGTCTTCGATTGTGACTGGTGACACTTCAGCCTCGGCTCTAGTAGTCGCAGCAGCAGTCGGTATCGATCCTGCTGACGTCCATGCTTCGTGCGCGCCTGCCGACAAGAAAGCGATTGTAGAAGATCTCCAATCTTGTGGAAGTGTGATTGGTATGGTCGGCGACGGCATCAACGATTCTCCGGCTCTCGCGTCTGCAGACATTGGTATTGCCCTCTCGACTGGTACAGACGTTGCCATGGAGGCGGCCTCGATTGTTCTCATGACCAACACTGACCTACTAGCTATTCCTGCTTCCCTCGTCCTCAGCCGCGCCATCTTCTTCCGTATCAAACTCAACCTTGCATGGGCCTGCATGTACAATTTCACCGGACTTCCCTTTGCAATGGGCTTTTTCCTCCCTTGGGGACTCTCAATACATCCCATGGCTGCAGGCGCGGCAATGGCATGCTCATCGGTTAGCGTTGTTGTTAGTTCTCTGCACCTCAAGTTCTGGAGCAGACCTAGCTGGATGAGGTTGAGCGTTCTGGATCCTAGTGCCCCGATTGACAAGAAGGACTTGGAGATGGAGAAGGTTGGCCAGCAGGGAGTATTCGGTTTCGTAAGAGACTGGATCAGTGAGGCATGGGCGGCTAGGAGACGAAACAAGGAGGAGGCCAGCTATATGCCCTTGAGAGACATGGGCGAGCATTGAGATGGACACATCTGAGTGCTGTGGGAAGATGGGAGTTGACTGAATTATTGTGTTTGCTTTTGGTAAAGCGTTTAGGATACCAATGTGTACTGTGTGTTGTTTCATTTTCTTGTTACTGATAAATTCTGGGGTAATTGTTCATAGCCGTCGACTCCACACTGTTCCTAGCCTTATGTGAGCATGCCATTTGGAACCAAGTCTCCTTAAAAAGTAATGTTCTATGAATGCCAGACCGCTATAATTTCTAATCAGGGTCTAGAGATGTGGGTGCTGCACCGTAAAGCAGGAATCACACATCGACCTGCACTCTGGACAACCCGTGCTCTACTAGAAAGTGCTCAGTGGGGTCGTTGATGTGCGCGCGTGATTGACATCGCGAATCGCGGCCAGGGTCCACCAATTGGCGTCACAAAGATAAGCCCAGACGGACAACACAACACGGTAGCATTGCGCTATCTCTCACCGGCGCAATTTCTGACTCTTCTTACGACTTCAGAGTCTTGCGACACGTATGCGACCGTGATCTGTGCCGACTTGTCGTCTACGACTTTGCGACCACAGCTAGCCAGCCCGTCAAGATGGGGAGGAATCGCGCTATGTCCAACGCCTCGACGCGGAGCAGCGAGCCGCCTTTACAAGTAGGTATGGACATGGCCAGAGCCGTGCAGAGCCTTCCTAAATTGTGACAGGAACTGGGAAGCATGTATGACTACCTGGCAAAGGTGATATTGCTGGGTCCTAGCGGTGCTGGCAAGTAAGTCTGCGATAAGGCAAGTATTCACTGCAAACACCGAGTAACTAAGCAACATAGATCGTGTCTTTTGCATCGTTTTGTAAAATCCGAGTGTACTTCTGTCGCGCCTCTTCTCGTTGCACATCGGTCTAACCACTACTCCAGGGCGCTCTCTGTCTAGCCAAACAATCGGTGTAGAATTCGCATCCAAAATCGTCCACATTGCCGACCGCCGCCGCTCCCCCTCCTCTTCTGCGTCGCGAAAACGAATGAAACTACAACTCTGGGACACTGCCGGCACAGAGCGCTTCCGCTCTGTGTCGCGATCCTACTACCGCGGGGCGGCGGGTGCGATACTTGTCTATGACGTGAGTAGCTGGCGGAGCTTTGAGCAATTGCAGACTTTCCTCAACGATGCAAGAGCGCTGGCCGGGCCTGAACTTACTATTATACTCGTAGGGAACAAAAATGACGTTGAGAGTGGTGAGGGCATTCCTGTGGGTTTGAGTAGTAGCCAAGGCGCCAGTGGAGGAGGATATTCCAGTTATGGGAGTACACCAAGTTCAGAGAGCGGACTACCACCGCCTACACCATCATCGCAATCCAGCAGAGGAACGAGCCTCAATTTGAATCTCCATGCATCGTACACTATAGCCCCCGAAGGCCGCGAGGTGCCCACCGAGACGGCGTCGCGATGGGCGGGACAGAACGGGATACCAGTTGCGGTCGAGGTCTCGGCACTAAATGGAGAGAATGTGGAGGAGCTGTTCAATAGATTGGCGAGGATGATCTTAACCAAGATTGAGCTGGGTGAGATTGATCCTGACGATCCTGCGAGTGGCATACAGTATGGTGATTTGGGCTGGGACGACGGTGGAGGCAGTATCAAGAGTGGGTTTAGGGACGAGGGTGTTAGATACCGCAGAAGAGGGAGGAAATCTGGTGCGCTGAGCGAATGGGAAGATGTATTCAGGCTCGGCGGGAACAGACGGAAGAGAGGATGTTGTTGAAAGTGGTCTCGCATACGATGGATCGAAACAGTACGTTACAAGCGATTTTCGGTTGAAGCTCTTTTTTTGCGGCGCGTCATTTGCAGTCACGTAGTAGTTTCCCTTTGATGAGACAGCATACCCCTTTGAGTTTTGTTTGTCCCTTACGAAGATACACAATATACTAGACCTTGGATTTTGGACAATCCCATGCCAGATGGGTCATCCTTGCGTGTTGTAATTTGTTTCCCGTCATTTGCTTCTGGTTTGAATGAAATGGCCAGACACTACTAACTACCGCCGAGAGTTACGACTTTGAATGCGAAATCTCAACGACACAGCGAGCATTGTTGATCTAAAGCAAACTGGGTAGATTCAAAAAGCCTTGCCTTGAGCACACCTGTAGAGATGTCAAGTAAAATGCGTGTGCAAAGACGCAGTTGTTTGTACAGTCTACTCGACAGCGAAACACATAGAAACCAGTGATTTTGCTAAGCATCCAACGGTGCGCGGCTGTTTCGGTTATACTACTGTACAAGCGCTTACCTATCTTCCAATCACCGTTTGCGATTTAGCGCTTTAGTCGGATTGATATTGGCGTCTGCGTGTCGTCATGCATTGTTCCTACATCACCACCCCACTACGCCGCGCCAGCACATACGCATACGTACGATATACCGTAGGCCTGTTGCGCATATAATTTTATAATTTCTGATCTTGAAAGGCGCAAGGTGCTAAAAACGGTGAAAAATCTTCCTCGCCTCCTAGTCGCCACGGAAGGCGACGAAGAAACGCTGTATGTATCCGCTAAGACGCGTCCAAAACTTCGGTCTCGCCCTGGGCTCGCCACATCACGCAGATCGCGTGACTTGCCCTAACTTCGGCTGTCAGATATGTTCCTGGCAGTGGCACGGAACATTAGCATGGTACTTTGCAGGACTGAGTCGCCTTCCAACATGAACGCATGCACTATTATCACAGCTTTTCCTTGTTCGATTCGCCTTCTTCCCACACATGCACTTATCCTTTCCTCAGGATTCCTATTGCATCTTTCTTTCTCGTATCGAATTTCCTGCCTAACTCAAGAATAAAAAATCGTCGCGTGCTGGATTTTTCATTCACACTGTTGTCCTCACGAGCGTTTAGATCACTTGCCACTATCAGAATGCCTTTGCTTAATCGGCTGAACCCCACGCCTGCATTCCCCGCACATACTGGCCCATACAAGGTCGGGTCAGCAGACGTAGAGATACCCACGAGCGAATTAGCGAGTCAGAGTGAAAATGTCCCTCCCACGGAATTACCAACAGTGGCTTTCCGTGTCTTCTACCCGTGCAAGCAGGATAGCAACGAAAGAGCTGTAAGATGGATACCAAGTCCGCAGCGGGAGTATCTCAGCGCCTATGCGAAATTCCTGGGTGCCAATAGCGTATTCGCTAAATTGTTCTCGTAAGTATCTTATGTAAAAAAAAAGCTTCTGAGTGCAAATGATCAGAACTAACACACATGCAGGCTATTGCCTCAATTGTTATACTATGTTTCAATGCCTGTACACCAAAACGCGGAGCTCTTGGATCCACCACCAAAATCTAATCGATGGCCCGTCATGGTCTTCTCACATGGCCTGGGTGGCACCAGGAACGCGTATTCTCAAATCTGCGGCTCACTAGCAAGCCACGGAGTAGTAGTTGTCGCAGCAGATCACCGTGATGGTAGCTCACCTCTAGCTGCCCACCATACGCCAGACGATAAGGAAAAGTTGAAACGAGTAGAGTTCAATTCAATCTCCTATTATCCCAGTACGGAAGCGTACCAAGGAAGAGACAAGCAATTGCAAATTCGGCTATGGGAGTTGGGAATGATACATGATGCACTATTGAAGATTGACGAGGGCCGACAGCTAAAGAACGTTGCGCAAGATCAACCCAAAGGGAAAAGTGTATTGGGCATGTTCGCAAATCTGCTTAATATCCATGAACCAGGTGCTGTCAGTTTTGCAGGGCACTCTTTTGGCGCATGCACAATGGTTCAGTTTGTCAAGTCGATCTACTACCGACCTCAAGGAGAGATCCCGGATTACAAGCCATTGTACATCCCTTCCGAGGACTCGAGCATTGTTCGCCAGATCACGCCCGCCAACCCCGTTATTCTACTGGACCTGTATACGATGCCCATCCAGAGCCCAGACACTGCATGGCTCAGAAGCAAACCGATGCCATGTTACGACTCCCCTAATGGTGGCAAGAACCTCCTCGCCATCTCCTCCGAAGGCTTCTACAAATGGGCCTCCAACTTCCGAGAAACAAAACGCATCATCGCCAAGCCGTCGCTGTCAAATCTAAAGTACCCGACTCAGCCTGGTCCGCACATCTTGTACCCCATCGCCTCAGCCCACCTGTCCCAAAGCGACTTTGGCGTCTTATTTCCCTGGGTGACAACGAAATTCTTTGGCGTCAAGGAGCCCGAACGTGTACTCAAACTCAATACCCGGGCTATACTGCAGGTTCTACGTGAAAACAGTGTTCGCGTCGGTAACACCAGCGCGGCTGACCTTGAGCTTGAGGATCAAACAGCGAGTCAAGCTAATGACACAACGATCCTGAGTCGCACCAAAGGTAGTGTCCGTGGATGGGTCAATTTGAGCGCAGAGGTGGAAGGCGGTATTGATTTTACGGGGTTAAAGAAAGTTGAGGGGAAGAGCTTGGTTAGTACGCCGACAGAGAGGGTGGGCGGTGAAGGGAAGGGACCGGCAGATGCGGTGGTTGAAGGAGAGGGTCTGGGACAGGTTGTTGAAGGGAACGAGAAGTAAGTGTACGATTGGGCGGTGAAAGTGGCGAGAAATAGACAGGCGAGTAACAGAGTTAGAAAGCAAGGCGCTTCCTTTATTTGTACGTTTTTATGTACCTCTAATATATATTGCGATGGTTATCATTTGATGAGGAAGTATTATCTTACTAGTGATGTTAAATGAGGAGAGACTCTTGGGTGTGTATTACGTTAGATGTTGACAAGCTGCTTCGTAAATTACTCATGTCGTGTAGTCCTGGATAGAAGCCATGTCGCACGGTAATTGTATAGTAAAGCTACTCTATACTTTAGTTCTTGATCTGAATGGTTCACATAGTGGCTGCCTGGTGCTAGCTTTACCGCAAAATCCGCGAGATGTACGCTAAAAGTGTTGTGCAGTGCATCTCGTTGCTTATCTTACTTCACAATCACTCTAACCCTTCTACGAGTCTAGATCTCGCACCTCAGTCTTTTAGTTTGATATCATCTTGGCAGATATTGCGTGGCGTACTATTTGAACAGTAGTGAAATCATATGTGACACTGCTTATTACTTGAAACACACCCAAGTGCCAACCTCACCGCTCACTCTCTATGCAGCGTTTGGTTCTTTTGCTGTTTGTTTGCTCGCAGACCAGACTCACTTGCGTCTAGTCTAAGACATAACAAGCACGATCCATCTCACTACATCACCAAGCCGGCCAACCCAATTAACTCAACCAACCCGACATGGCTTATCAGAGCGAGGCAATATCAATGCAACCACAGGCATGGATGCTGGAAGCGGCACGAAATGCTGTGAAAGTATCAGGCGTCAACCCAGAAGAAGCATTCGCTACTAGGATCCGTAACGCAAGGGAGCAGTCAGCACCAAGAAACCATGAGCTTGCTAGCAAAGAAGATCAAGGAGCTGAGGCCGAAGCCAGTATTGAAATCTTCGGATAGGTTTGAAAAGGCAAACGTCAGAGAAGAGTCCAGCGGCACTGAGCGACAACTTGTAAAAATAAGCGCTACTTCCACCGTGGCCAGCTCCAAAGCGATCATACGAACATCAGATAACAGGAAGCGAAAGGAGGCTGTAAAAACCCCAGAAAACCGCCAGAGTAAGAAAGTAAGGTCTCTTACTGAGCAGGTGAGGAAGGGCTCGTCATTGAACGACACTGCACGCCAACCACAAAAGGCGGCATCGACCACAGCAGTAAGCAATCCAGATCCCAAGGGGACCATCCCTGCACCGACAAAATCACTACCCACTTCCCAATACAAAGTGAAGCAATATACCGTACCCCCGGAACTACCAGAATGATACACCTCCATCTCCACCGACAGCATACACATGAAGAACATGTCCAAACGGCGGCCCCCGCTCTCACAGCCCTAAACGCCCTCCAAGACCTCGCCCGCCAATGCGAAGAAGCCCATAAAAAGCACTAATCCAGCGATCCCCTCCACACAGCCGATATCACTCTCCCCGTAACCCCCTACATGCTCCGCAAATCATACATGCTCTCCCCTCAAACTGGCCTCCCCCGAATCTTCCGCGCACAAGCAAACTTCCCGCCAGACATCAAAGTAGACAGCTACCAACTCTACAAGCACTGGTACGCGGACAATCTAACCCAAGACCTCCTCCGCAGCATCATCACCAAAAAATCAACCAACCGCTCCAGCGGCGCCGATTACGCCGATCTCGACGACGGCGACAGCATTCAGTATTCCGGCACCGAGAACACAGACAACACCGGGTCTGTCACGGAAAATACTAAACGTCTACTTACCTCGCTGCAGATACTGAATCCTGTGCGCATACTACGGTATGCACAGTTGGGCAAGGGGAATAAATATCGGTTGGAGAGGGAACTAAGGTATGATGGGTTGTATGTGGTTGTGGGATATGGGGTGCTGGATGCGAAGAAAGGAGTGCATCGGTTTCGGCTGGAGAGGCATGAAGGGCAGGAGGGGATCACGTGCGAGGGTGAGGCGAGGAGGCCAACGGTGTATGAGATTAGGGTGTTTGAGCGGTCGAAGCAGGAGGGTTTGTGGCAAGGGGGGGGGGGTGTTGAGAAATGAAGGGGGTTTTTTGGTATGGAAAGGGAGAGGTGAGAAATGAGATTCTTTCCTGGCTCACGTAGGGGGTTTTTTTTTGCGGTGAATATGAGTAGAGAGTTGGGATATTTAGGCCTTTTCATCTTATTCTTTTTGTATATGTAGTCAAACATGAACAGTAGTAATAGTAGTCACACCATAAGACCCAGAGAGACTAAAGAGCTAGGATGCAAAAATGCCTGGCATTGCAGTTACCTTCTCTTTGTATTCACGGTAACTTGGGAAACTATCGTCTTTTCCGATTTCCAAACCATTCCAAACCCCAAAATAAGATAAAATACACACACTATGTTCTTTACTCGTCATCACTCTCTTCCTCATCATCTTCCATGTCCACATCCTCATCGCTCAGTCCTTCTATATCAACCTCCTCCTCCTCTTCTTCATCCTCGCTCGCCTCCTCATCGCCATCCTCAAATACCTCGCCATTCCTCTTTGCCTCCATCTCAGCCTCCTTCCTCTTCTTATCCTCCGTCTTGCGCGCATCATCCAGCATCTTCTGCTTCTGCTCTCTGGTCTTTCTCTGGCCCGCGACAAAGGCGCCCAGAGGAGTCTTCTCCCATTCGACATCCTTCAAGAAACCCTCGACACCCGCACGGTTGTTGGGTGCAAACTCAACCTTGTTGCGCTTCTCCTCGACCCAACGAGAGTTTGCCTCAAGCTTCTGGACAAGAAGGGCAAGCATAGACGAGACCTTGTTGTTCTTGTTTCCGCCGCTCTTCTTGGTCATGGCCTTGACCCACCGCTTAAGCATGACGATGACAGGTAGTGCGAGTTCGGGAAAAGCAATGTTCTTGGTCCAGAGAACGAAGAACTCGGAAAGAAGCTCTGCGACTTGTTCGCCAATGCCATCTTGGTAAACGCGTGTGCGTAGGTAAGCCTTTGTTGCGCGGATGCTGACGTTGAAATCGAGCGCCTTAAGAGTGCTGGGTTTCGGGGGCTTCTTCATTTCGGCTGAGTTTAGGACTTCGACAAGGGCGGGTGCCAGAGGAATGTAGGTTGAAGTTGCTTGAGAGATGCGGAGAAGGGAGCGCACAAGTTGGAACCGGAGAGGGAAGTATTGTGATGTGGGGATGAGGCGCATGGCTCCGAGCGTGACTTGGACAACGGGATAGATGAGCGGTCGTAGCGGTGATGCTTTCCCAGCCTCGGCTTCCCGAAGAGACTCGCAGTGCATCGAGACTACACGGGACCAAAAGTCTAGCGAATGGATGTACTGCCAATTGTATACTGTCTTGTAAGAGTCTTTTGTTTTGTTTGTGATACTGGTTCGAAGATGTATGGCAAGTTGGCGGATGAAGCCAAAGCCAGTTGTGTAGCCTACTGTTGGATCGATGCCCCAGAGTTCAGACGCAGTGTTCTTCATAAGGTTGATGCCCTGCACGTTATGGACTGTAGTGTTTCTTGCACCCTTGACAAGGCCTTGGTATGTTTGCTTCAAGACAGCCTCACGGATGCTTGGGTCAGCAATAACCAACAGCCGTCGCAACACGAGAAAAGCTGATACTCGGGTGCCGTCATTATTGGAGCTGTCGGCCCATACAGTGGCAACTGAGCGTGTGACCTCACGAATGATCTTCTTGAACGAGAGAACATAGGGGAGGAGGTTCGACAAGGAATCTAGAGTCATCTTCAACGTTTTCGCATCGGCCAAGTTCTCAAGCAGGTGGTGCATCGAGACGGTATGCGACTTGAGAAGGGGCGTAAGAGTGCGGAACTTTTTGGTATCGGTGGGAACGCGACTGTGTTTGTTAGCGATGATACTGAAGCACTGCAGTGGTTGCGTACATTTTGCCGCCAGCACTCTCCTTGACAGGCAGATGATGTTGGAGGACCTTGGGGACGAGCTGAAGAGTAGTCACTTGGACCTGGTGATATACTGCGAGCTGTTAGCGTCGCCATATTTTCAAGACACGGTCAACATACCATCGGGATCTGTTATCGAGTATTTGTACGACTTTCCACTGTCCTCATCATTCATGTGTGCAGCAGAGCGGAATGCAAGAACAATCTCCTTCATGGCACGCAGAGAGTGCTTGGCCTCCATTGAAGTTTTCCATTTCTGAACAGTCTTGATTGTGAGGTCGTTGCCCGTAGTCTCTGGCTCGTCGGCTTTGTGCTTTTTCCGTGGCGTGGCCTCGTCTTCACTGGCAGAGAGAGCATCAATCTCAGCAAGATCGGCGTCTTCGGCAAAGTCTAGGAGTTCGGCATCGTTTTCCTTGAGGTATTTGTAGAATTCGGGGTCCTTTTCCGCCAGCCCAGCGAGCTGTTCCTTGTGAGTGTCCATGTCGTCGCCCGACTCGCTGTCTGATCCCGACTTGTCAGCGGCGCCAGATGCCTCTGCCATGTCCTCATCAGAGCCCTCCGAAGCATCCTCGTCGACGGGTGTGCGCTTCCGCTTGCCAGTCTTTGGCTTGGTCTTTTTCTTGCTCATCTCTGGGATCTGGAAGCCGCCCTGGAAGAATTGGTCCATGGACATCTCGCCCAGCTTGTCGTCCTTTGCCCCGTTCATCTTGAGTCTCTTAGCAGCCATCTCCTCCTCAACATCGTCGGCGCGCGCATTGTCTCTGGCCTTGCGCTCTTTCCTCTTGGCGTCCATCTGCTTGCGCTGCTTGATCTTGGCGACATCTTTGCGGCGCTTGATGGTGTCGCCGAGCTTGTCCTTTTGGAATTTCTTGGTCGCCTTGGAGACGGGCATCTCGGCGGGATTGGGGGGTTTCGGTGGTGGGAGAGGTGTTGCTGGCCAGACGTGCAGCTGGTGGTTGAAAAACTTGGGCGCTTGAAAAAGTTCCCAGCGCTAAGGGACCCTGCAACCACTAGCGCTTCCCCACGCCATGCACGCTTGACCAGGCCGCCGCCGACGCAACCTGGGCCTGGTGCCTACACTATGAGTACGACGACTACTGCACCTACAACTACGACTGTGTATACTTGAACTCCATCGCCATGTACAACAGTAGGCCCCTCGCATATGCGCCCACGCCTTACATTCCGCGCTCCAATCTGGCCGCGACCATCAATCTCGACGAGGTATGACACGCCTCGGTCCCACTACGCCCTGCGCTGGTTACTAAATGGCTGCCTAGCAAGTCAAGCTCTCAACAACAAACGCAGAGCGTGACTTGAACGATTCTCTTGCCGAAATTTACAGCATCATCATCACCCTGGATGCCGTCGAGAAAGCCTACCTCAAGGACTCGATTGCCGAAGCCGACTACACCGAGACATGCAGCCGGTTGATGAAGCAGTACAAATCCAATCTTGCCAACGAGACAGTTGCACGAGCATTCGGTGATCTGGATCAGTTCGCCAGGGAGTGGCATGTATGTCAACGAGGCTGGCGAGTGTCTGTGCCGCGCTAACAGTACACCAGATGGAATGTCCAAGAGCCGTCGAGCGACTGCGCGTCGGCATACCCGCTACCATCGAACAAGGTCCATCAAGACCAGCTCAGCAAGGCGACTTTGGCGATGCGACGCTTGTAGTCAATGCGACCGAGACGTTTATTACTCTGCTAGACGCCATTAAGATTGGACTTGTGGAAAAGGATACGCTACATCCTCTCCTTGTCGAAATTATACAAGCGGTCAATAAGGTCACTGACGTTGATTTCGAGAACAAAGGCAAGATTGTCCAGTGGCTGATTACGCTGAACCAAATGCGCGCAGCCGACAAGCTGAACGACGAACAGGCGCGCGAGTTCCAGTTTGACATGGATCAAGCATATTACGGCTTCAAGAGTACACTGAAGAAAGCATGAGAACGTCTTGGATGCGTGTTCCTGGCTTGGAGAAAACCATCATTGGTACTGTGAGCTCCTAGCCCCGCACGGGCCCGTTGGGCCTGGTGAGTACCGAGTATCGCACCCCGCTCGCCGATAATTGCGACTGCGCCTCCGCCATAGTCAATTCAAAATGTCCATGCTACATGGTATGGATAGCGCCTATCATTTGTATGACTGGGTGCTAAAGTCTCTGTGCAGTCCTCGACCTTCCCCAAATCTACACTAAGCCCTCTGCTGAGGCGCTCCTCGATACCCTCAGACTTCTCACAACTGCCCCACCGTCATGGGAGGAGCCTGGAGAAATGAAGCGCAAAGATGGACAAGCGCCGGCAGTCACAGTCAGTCCAGAAGGTGTCACAGGGTACCTCACGAGCATCATTGGCAGTGATCTACGGTGGATAGAGGATGAAGAATCGAAGGAGCAGGTTTGGGATCAAGCCAGCGCGAGACTCAGTGAGCGCTCTGGACGGTCTGCCATGGGCGCAATGTCACGTTCGTTCCACATTCCCACCTCGTCCGACGCTTTTGACCTCAGCATCCACGAACCGACTATGACTGGCGACGACCTGGGTCTGAAAACCTGGGCAGCGTCGTATCTCCTCGCGAAACGCCTCAGCTCATTCGATTTGGTGCCCATGGATACACAAAGTAGACTACAAGTCCTTGAACTTGGTTCGGGAACTGGGCTGGTTGGACTCGCCATGGCAGGCCTGGGTGCAGACGTCGTGCTGACAGACCTGCCCAGCATCTGCCCAAATCTTAAGTACAACATACTTCAGAATCACAAGGTGTTCAGCGAGAACAATGGAAGTGCTCGTGCAGCCATGCTTGATTGGACTGAGCCTCATATCTGCGAGCCGCTACAGGACGACGATGAGGCCATGCCCGCAGAATTTCCAGTAATTCTAGCTGCAGATTCGCTGTACTCTGCAGATCATCCTCGCATGCTGGTAGACACGATTGCAGTTTGGCTTTCTCAGGATAGCGCCGCCAAAGTGATTGTGGAGTTTCCCTACAGAGATGCATATCTGCCTCAGATTGAGGACTTCCGCCGTCGGATGCTCGAGATCGGGCTGCAGATAGTGGATGAAGGTGAAGAGAAAGGATACGACGACTGGGGCGCGTCCAGGGCGAGCGGTGACGCAGACGACGGTGCGCTCGTGACGTGTTGGTGGGCATGTTGGACGAGGAAAGGCTCAACTGCTAAAAGGCCACCAGTCAGTGGCTAAAGTTGGGCAGATTATCCTTTGGAAGATATGGCCACGCGAGGCCTCGGCTTTTTGGCAGCGACCCCACGGACCACGTACGTGGGATTTTCTCTGGTCATTCGCATACTCGCGGCGGCGCACAGCAACCGACCCTCGGAGCTACGCCGAGATGTCTAGACAGAACGGTCCAAGAAGAGTGATGCACGCGCCGGGTAATTAGTCCGGGTAATTAAAACGCTTCCAGACTCGAGCCTTTGGTCGATAACCTTGTTGCTAACCTGGGCGGGATAGCTCGCTGCGAAGCTGTAGCTCGGGGGTCCACCCTTTGCATCGTCATTACATAGCATTTACCTGCGCGTGAGTCCTGAAAGATTATTCTTGCTTCTTCTTCTTTCCCTCTTTGTAGATATCGAATTGAATCAAAGCCAACAATTGCATTCACATCTTGCACATTACTCACCATGGCCACACAGACCGCTTCCCAAAAGGTACTTTGCATTGCCCCGCCATAACCCCGCCATGCGCAACGCGACACGGCAACGTCACGGCCAACATTCATAGCGGAGGAGCAGAAGACGACTGACGTTTTGCTAGAATCCCTCGTTTGTTCTCCAAGAACCACACAAAGTCGTATATGAAGATCGGCCGATTCCTGAACTCCCATCACCATACGATGTTATTGTGCGACCGCGATGGACTGGTATCTGCGGTTCCGACGTGCACTACTGGGTTGAGGGACGCATCGGCCACTTTGTTGTTGAGAAGCCCATGGTGCTCGGCCACGAGTCTGCCGGTATTGTACACAAAGTTGGCGACAAGGTCAAGGGCCTGAAAGTTGGAGATGAAGTCGCCATGGAGCCTGGTGTGCCCTGCCGTCGTTGCGTGCGCTGCAAAGAGGGAAAGTACAACCTCTGCCCGGACATGGCATTCGCAGCAACACCCCCATACGACGGTACCCTCGCACGTTACTATACTCTTCCCGAAGACTACTGCTACAAGCTGCCCGAAAACATGAGCATGGAGGAGGGCGCGCTCATCGAGCCCACCGCCGTCGCCGTCCACATTACCCGCCAAGCAGCCATCAAGCCCGGCGACTCTGTTGTCGTATTCGGTGCGGGTCCCGTCGGTCTGCTCTGCTGTGCTGTCGCAAAGGCATACGGCGCAAAGAAGATTGTCACTGTCGACATCAACGACGAGCGTCTGGGCTTTGCGCTCAACTACGCTGCTAACGCCAGTTTCAAGAGCGAGCGAGTAAGCGCAGAGGAGAACGCCAGGAATATGATCAAGCAGTGTGAATTGGGACCCGGTGCCGATGTCATTATCGATGCGTCTGGTGCGGAGCCGTGCATTCAGACTGCCATTCATGCTCTGCGCATGGGAGGAACATATGTTCAGGTATGTCTTTTACTGGTTGTTTTGAATATCAAACTTGCTAACAAATTACAAACAGGGCGGTATGGGCAAACCAGACATCACCTTCCCCATTGTAGCAATGTGCACAAAGGAACTCAACGTCAAGGGCTCCTTCCGATACGGTCCCGGTGACTACCAGACTGCGATTGACCTCGTGGCTAGCGGCCGTATCTCAGTCAAGGAGCTCATCACAGGTAAAGTCAAGTTTGAGGATGCAGAGAAGGCGTTTAAGGATGTCAAGGGCGGCAACGGCATCAAGATTTTGATCGAGGGTCCTGCTGAGTAGGTTTGATCTGGTGTATTAGAGGTTTGCCTTGCGGTATCATTGTTTTTGAGGGCAAAGAAGGGTAGATGTATGTCTCGTCACGAATTTTTCTTTTTTTTCTCCTCCCCTGCAGCGAAGGAGATGTTGTTATTCTTTGGGTGTTGATATGGAAAGCGAAGTAGTGTCTAGTAGTAAAACATTTCCCAGAAAATAATGGCCAAGTCAATGTCTATATCTTCCATCTTTTTGGACATGAAGCTAGTCATATTTTTTCTTCTGGGGTACATATCTCAACCATGAAACTGATTTCTGTTGCTTTTTCCCTTCTCGCAATAATTTCTTCATTTCCAACCGAAAAAATCAGGCATTTTTTTTCCTTCCCATTAGAAAATCCATACTACCTACATACACACCTTCCATCTCTACATCTCTCTTCTCTCCACCACTACCATCAACAATACCACCCCATCGTCTCAACACCCCCATCCTCCCCCAAATCTCCTCCCACAACCACCCTAGCCACCCTACTGAAGCGCAAGACGTATGACAACATCCCAGCCCAGCCCCCTCCCCCGTCAACCCACGTGTATATGGAGTATTCCCCCCTCTCCCTCTCCCCCCAAAAAGAAAGAGAAAAAGGGGAGAAGTGACGTGGGCATGTGTGGCTGTGTGTAGACATGGGAAGCTGAAACACGACATGTGTCACGCACGTTCCCTAAGCACGTCAGTCCAACGGGTCAAGGGGATAATCAAGAGAGAGAGAGAGAGGGATTTTGTGCAGATGTTACGGCTGTTCGATCGATGTCACTGTTTCTTTATGCAATCGACACTTTTTGTTGACGTGCATTTTTTTTGCCTAAACTATGTTGCTGATTACGTTTTGTTGCGTTTTGTTACACACGCGCACGCTGTTTACTGGGGGAAACGTTGTTCATAGAGGCAAAGGTGTAAATGCACGTTTACAATGTTGATATATCTTATTTTCTTGATTCTCTTTTTTTTTAAAAAAAAACTTCATTGTTTAAATTGGGGGAGGAAATTCGGCATGAAGACTCCCCGCAAAAAAAAATGGGGGGTTGAATGCTTGACTTGGATATATGATCGTAATGATGATAACTACGAAGAAATCATTCGCACATGCTATATGACTGTCTCCCTCGCAACAAAAAAAGTACACGCGGTATTTGGTATGCTGAGAATGCGCCGAGTTTCCCTTTCCCCCGCTGCGACTTTCTGCGGCCGGCGGGGAGATGAAAAAAAATACATATAGAGTTTAGTCGCTAAATCAAGAGGGGTCTGCCAGAGATGTTGGGTTGCAAAAATGCGGAAAAAGGTACAGTTGTCTACATGGACAATGGGTACATGATTCAAAATCCCGGTTTGAAAGGGGTGTGATGAAGCGAAATTGGGGTTTGTATGTGCTGAGATTATACTGTCTGTGTATTGTGAACAAACTATACGCCTATTTTACGCGCAGTAGAGCCACGCTTGGGTAGGGTCCATGGCTCGGGACAGACAATCTTGGAGAATGTTAGTATTAATAGTAAGATAGAAGGAGGAAAGATCATGTGCAACGTACCTCGCCTTCGCTGTATGCCCAAAAGTAAGCAAACATGCCGACAATGTAGTACAGGCCAGAGTTTGTGCCTTGGTAGATGAGGAGAGCACACAGCGCGCTGAGAGGGTAGATGATGAGGCGTGCTTCGATTGAACGATGCAGACCCGTACCAGCGAGCAGCGGTAGGGGCCATTCCCAGGCGAGACCAATGACGCCGAGGATCACATTGAGGACTTGCAGGACAGGAACGGGCTTGACGGCGCCATCGAGATTCTTTGTGAGAAAATCCCAGAAAATCTTGGGCCAGAAGAAGCAGTGGAATCCAGCGGCTATTTGATCTGTGATGATAAAGTTAGTAACAGTGATGGTAGTGTGGAGAATGCAAGACGGAAAGGGAACTTACAGGCAGCAGCAGTGAGGATGATGAGACGCGCCCAGTGGTTCTTGATTAACTTGCCCATTGTGCAGAAATTATAAAGAAGGGATACGAGCAGTAAACCGAGCCCGCGGTCGTTTGAGAAAGAAAGCTAAATGGCAAGAAGCGAAAAGAAGGGGGAGAGAAACAAAGAAAGAAAGTAAGCAGAAATGTCCCTTCGACTACCAGTAGCCTCGTTGACAGATGAGCAGCGGACGTAGGAGGGAGGGGCAGGGCGGAGTTTGTTATAGGCAATGCGTCGGGTACAGCGGCGGTCTAGTGGAAGCCTAAAGCGGCAAGGCGTGGTCGAGGACAGGCACCGATGAGCAGAGTGGATGGATATTGCGCAAGTGCTATAGAGGGCTGAGGCGTAGGCGAGTCTCAGGCGTGTTAGGTGTTCAGGCAGCGTGGTGTTGCCGTTGAGCTTCGCGACGTGAGGTGTATCAGTATACTGAGAGCGACAGCGGGAGGTCGACCCCAATTGTACAGACAATTATGCGCCATTCGGATCCTAGTTGTTTTTGGCTGGGCAGCGACTGGGGTGGGGTGAAATGGTGCACGTCAGTTATGTAACCGCTTGGCCCGCACGGCTGCGATTGAGGGCATGTGTGGTGAAGGTCATTGGCTGTCTGCACGAGATGGATGAGCGTGCTTGGCCCGGCTGCAGCCACAGCGGCCGTGCGCCGGATGCTCGTCTATCCTATCACATCCCAGCTTCAGCCGCTTGGCGCTGCTGCTAACCCCTCGCCCTGCGCTAGACGGGCGAGAAAGGTGAAAAAGAATACCTCTTCACGCTCACGTGCCGGTGATTGATGGCGACGGCACCATGCCACCAACCACCAATGCAAATCAGAGCGCGATATACGCATCCCAGTGCTGTCGGCTATCTCTATTACATGACGCCTTCACATACTTACTTTCGTCTACTCTACTAGTCTCCGTGCTGCCGATAGTGTCTCCACGCCACCGGATCGCTCTCTCTCTGACCCATGACCATTCATGTGCGGCTTAGGAATTCTCCGTCATCCATCCAGATGCGGCACGGCCATGGTCTTCCCCTAGCCAGCGGATGCCTGAGTCCCGGTTTCTCCTCTATGCCTCAGGATAGTGCACGGCGGGGCGCATGACGATCCACGGCCTTTCTGCATGGAAAACAACATCGAAGGCTGCTCCTGGGTCCTCAGGTACGCTCATCAAACAACATCATACGACATCGTTTACTTCACAGGCCTGTTCATCCTGTCAATGCCTCGAGACAAAACAAAGTGGTTCGATACTCGTTCCGTATCAGTTCGCAGGAGCAGGCAAGCTTTTCTTCAACCTGGTTGTCGGAGGATTGCGTAGCCACAGCCAGCGTTAAAGTGCTGATCGATTGGGGTTCAGCGTGCCGAACGAGATCTTGGGGTGGAACAATGGCCTGACTTTGTTTTCGAGCGGCGTGGTAAGACCATGCAGAGAGCAGTGGGTGCTGTCGCCGTTAGATTTACGTTTATTGTGCATAGTAGTATAGTAAAGTTGATATGTATACAAATACAAATGTCTCTACTAGTACAAAGTAGCAATGGACACAGCCACAACACCAGCCACAGCCACAATTCGCACCCAACGGTCAAGCCACAGCGGCAACTCTGCGAATGAGCCAGCACCCAACCCATCCCCATCCCCATCTCCAGCCATGATTCTGCGTCACTTGAGCTATTGATTTCTCAGCCCAACCTCCCAAAGCACTCCTCGTCTTCTTGGCCGTCTTTTGTATCTGCACACCGCTCTCGTTGTCACACAAACCAAGACAAGACTAAGGGTGCCAACGATGTGCACTCGCTCAAAGGCCCACTGTGGATAGGTCCGGCAATTGGCACCTCTCCGTCCATCCAGCCGGAGGCAACGGCCACAGACCAAAATAGCGACGACATCTGGTACTCGTGCAGCTAGACACTATGCACTAGCGGGCGCAAACTCTGTGGGGGTACCTGAGCGCTTGCAGACTGCCCGCCATTGGCCACCTGCTCCACGCCGAGCCTCCCGACCGATATCCAGTGCTACCAACCACGACCGAGAAGTGCCTCTAAGTACAACTCGGCGGCTCACACGCCAGGAAAGCCACGACGGGCTCACACCATGCTCTTGTTCTGTTCTGCCGTATCCATTCTATGTATTAGTGGGGAGGGAGGGCCACCCTAGTTTAGGAGTAGAGCCGCCACCTGAGAACAAGACCCATCTCAAACACTTGTCCCTCACCGTCTGCCCATTGCCAACGCCCATGATATTGCATCCTAGCCATTTGCATATAACGACTTTAACATAGCAAACGACACTGCTGGCCGATTCATAGCCTATTTTCTCCATTTTAATCACGACACGCCTTCCAACACCTATCGTTTCACCACGACCTCGCGTATCAAAGTACCCGATCCGTCAGATAGTGTCCCCCCCCCCAGCCCACTCGTAAATCCGCCTACGCCAGACAAAAATCATCCCAGACAACACTGCGATACAACGAGTGAGCCTGTCAGACTGACGCCGAGATTGACGTGTGGACTTTTGCGACTTTGGAGCACCTAGTTGCAACCTTGTGGCTGCCTCTCTCCGGTGTCCCTCGCCAAAACCTGACCCTCAAATAAAGGCCAAAGCGAAACATTGCTCGCATCGCTGCATACCATCAGCCATCATACATACACGGTGTCGTACATTACCTCCGAGACGGCCAGCCGTTGTTAAGCCCCGAATTTCTCCCCTAAAGACCAAGGAAAAAATGGTTTTGTGCCTGGCGCTTCAGGTCTGAGACGCTCTTCACACACTAGGCGCTCGCGCATAGCTGCGAACCCCTCCACTACCCTCAACTCCTCAAAGCTACGCCTTAGGCTTAGTGGGCATTAGCGCCTCCGCAACTGCCTTGCATCGCTTCCCTTCCTGGCCATTTGAACAGTTATCAAGCTTAGCCCAGCTGGTTATACCAGAGGCCTACCAGGACATCGGCCTGAGCCACATCCGTACCGAACCAGGCCCTGTCAGTTTCAGCACAGCGTGCCGCTCTATCCACTCCTGCGCGGCTCCTCACAACTCGCACACTGATCTGCGTCGGTGAGCTCGGCTTGTTCCTGGGCTAGACATTCTAATACCCTTGGTTCCCAGCCAGTCTTGGGTCGTCCTCCACCTCCACCCCTCTTCCTCGCACATCACTCCGCTCGTCCCGGGACACCGACATTCTTTTCTTTATTTCGTATCTGGCTGGCCGGGTCGAACTTCGACTGGATCGTATTGCTTTTCTGGTTGAGGTTCGCTTTTTACTACGCGTACACTCTTTAATCTTTCATAATCACCGTTGAACGGCCGTCGCAACCACCACCACCACCGCCTTGCAGCAACCGCTACCATGTCTGGAGGAGGAGTCTCATGGTCGCGGCTCTTTACGCCGTCGAAACTCGCCTTTCATTTCTTCTTCTGGGGCTTTCATTTTGCCATCTTCGCCATAGGATGGTACGCGCAATCCCATCAACTCTAGTTAAACATGTCTGATACAACCACAGGTGGAAGCAAGCCGGCGATGCACGTCTAGCACCTCTCAACGCTCTTCAGTTTTCCGTCTGGATATCCAGAGGTGCAGGTCTAGTTCTCTCAGTCGACACCATGGTTATCGTTATGCCCATGTGCCGAAACATCCTCCGATGGCTGCGACCCAAGGCGCGCTTTCTGCCTCTTGATGAATCCATGTGGTTCCACCGACAAGTCGCCTATGCTATGCTATTCTTCACCATCCTCCATGTGGTGGCACATTATGTCAAGTGAGTGGCGCCCGGCGGTAATCCATACATCTAAGCTAACAAGAGTAGTTTCTTCAACGTTGAGCGTGTGCAAGTGCGACCCCAGATCGCTCTTCAGATTCACTACGCAGAGGCTGGTGGTATCACCGGACACATTATGCTTCTTTGCATGCTGCTGATGTACACCACGGCCCATCACAGGATCCGCCAGCAATCATTCGAGACCTTCTGGTACACCCACCACCTGTTTATTCCGTTTTTGCTCGGCATGTACACACACGCGACCAGCTGTTTCGTCCGTGACACAGCCCCAGCATGGTCTCCTTTTGACCACGACAACTTCTGGACCCATTGTATCGGTTACGAGGGTTGGCGATGGGAGCTTGTTGGCGGCGGCTTATACCTCTTTGACCGCCTCTACCGTGAGATCCGCTGCAGGCGCGAGACCAAGATTGTCAAGGTCGTCCGCCACCCGTACGACGCTGTTGAGATTCAGTTCACCAAGCCTAGCATGAAGTACAAGCCCGGACAGTGGCTGTTCCTGAACTGCCCGGAAGTCAGCTACCACCAGTGGCATCCATTTACCATTACTTCTTGCCCCAACGACCCTTATATCTCGGTTCACGTTCGCCAGGTCGGTGACTTTACTCGTGCGCTCGCCGATGCGCTTGGTGCCGGTCAGTCGCAATCTAAGCTGTACGATGAGCTGGATCCCATGGGCATGTACGAGATTGCTCTGCAGCACGGCCAAAAGATGCCTGCCCTCCGTATCGACGGACCCTACGGAGCTCCTGCTGAAGACGTCTTCGAGAACGAAGTCGCTGTCCTCATTGGTACTGGTATTGGTGTCACGCCTTGGGCCTCGATTCTCAAGTCCATCTACCATCTCCGCCTGAGCCCCAACCCACCCAAGCGTCTCCGCCGTGTCGAATTCATCTGGGTCTGCAAAGACACGTCTTCCTTCGAATGGTTCCAAACGCTACTCTCCTCCCTCGAAGCACAGTCTCTTGGTGGTGCAGACGGCGACCAATTCTTGCGCATCCACACTTACCTCACGCAAAAGATGGATGCTAACACGGCCCAAAACATTGTCCTCAACTCTGTGGGCACAGACAAGGATCCTCTTACCGAACTCAAGTCGCGTACCAACTTTGGTCGTCCCGACTTCCAGCGCTTGCTCTGCGGTATGCGCGATGGTATCTTGGACCGCACATACATGAACGGTCTCGAGAGCACGCTACGCACCGAGGTGGGAGTTTACTTCTGTGGACCTAATATTGCTGCTCGGGACATCAAGAAGGCGTGTAAGCAAGCGACTTGCCAGGAAGTCGACTTTAAGTTCTGGAAGGAGCATTTCTAGACGTATTGAAAAATCTAGTTGGGTGCTTGAGAAAGTTGGGATTCTTTTTTCGCGATACTAAAACCATCTTGGATCAAGGCGTGTATTTGACTATTGTTCTTGCCCATGTTATGATCATAGCCCTCCCATTGGAAGAGGTAGCAACCCACGGGTGCACCTGTTTTTATTTTTCCTTTTTTTCTGTCGATTTACCCCATATCCATCTATCACAAATGCAAATCTAGAAGATCTATTTTACTTCACTATTTTTCACCCATTCGCACATGTTTGGCTTTCTGCGAAAATCTCGATCAAAAAATCAGTGCAGTATGAATAGATGACCATTTTTTCACTTCTTGTGCACGAGTCATCTTATCTTCCATCGAACCATACTCGAACCACATTCTAACCTGTCAGTCATGTCAATCACGTCGAGTGCGCAGGGAGACAGACTGCACGCCTCTCGGCGCTCGTTCGGCACATCTGGTCTCCGAAAGCTTGCGCATTGACGAGGGTATGCCTAAGGAACAGCAGCTGTGCTTGGCCTGGCTTGTCAGGCCATGGGAAGGCTTGGTACTCCGGGCAGACGAGCGGGATAAGATGAGAGGAGGTTCTTGGCGGAGTGTGGCAGGATGTTATTACAAGTGTGTGGTGCTGGGAACTGGGATTGTTGGGAGCTACTGTGGAGGTATATGTGACGGCACTGTACCTACGCGTTGTGGCGTGATGGGACAGAAAATGGGTCTGCGTCGAGATGCGCATACAGCGCAGAGGGCAGTATGGGCTGATTGTGACTCTGGCCATGAGCAGGTCGAAAAGATGTTGTAGTCGCAGGTCAACTTTACGCAGGTGAGATTCCGTAGTATGCATGCGGTGCGACAACCAACGCAGTCCATGTGTCATTAACACCCTCCAGACTCGTTCTATTTCAAGTCACGCGTCCAGACCCTTACTCGGCCATCGGCCGAACACGCACACTCGGCTCAAGGCCGAGGCTATGTCCCGAGCAGCCGCCTGCTCAACACCACGGCTGAAGTATCGTGAAATCTGTCTTCGTCGCTGGCGCCCTGCAGGATACATTGCCAGATGCGGTACTAGCTCCACCGCCGCCACCCCATGCAGGCTTTCGTTGTCCGAACCCCCAAGGGGCTAACTCGGCTGGCTCAAAACGGCCAATTGCGGACTTTGTCGGGCTCCCATTCGTGGAAGTAATTCGTTCAACCGCGGTCCTGTTGTCAGTGGGGTCGTGGCCGTGACGGTTTAGGAGAGATTATCATAACGACGCGTGCTGGCTGCCCCGCACCAATGATGGGCAAGCGGGACAACCACAGGTTAAAGAGCATGGCAAGGCTTGATGGGCAAAAAGAATTAGGGACCTAGACCGTTGGGCCCAGCTGATCTGCTTTGCTGTGTACTTGTCCCTCTCTCTCTCTCTCTCTTCTGCTCTCTCCTCCACTCTTTCTTTCTTTCTTCCTTCTTCACTTCACTATACCCAGGCTGTTCCGCTTCTTCTCTTTTTCATATTCTAAACGGTAAAACCAGAAGATGAGTGCTACCGAGATCAAGGCCTCAAAGGCAAACATTGGTGTTTACACCAACCCCGCCCACGATTTATGGGTTGCAGAGGCAGAGCCAAGTCTGGAGGAGGTGCAAAGAGGCGGAGATTTGAAGCCTGGCGAGGTTCTGTTGAATGTCAAGAGCACCGGTATCTGTGGTAGTGACATTCATTTTTGGCATGCTGTACGTTTTTCTCAGTCCCCCAGTCGACATGCTGCTCAGGACTTGTTGTCAAAAATTGCAACAAAATTTCGTTTCAACGAAACACTTACTGATTTTGTATACAGGGCTGCATTGGTCCCATGATTGTCGAAGACACACATGTCTTGGGCCACGAATCTGCAGGCACAGTCATGGCCTGCCACCCCTCAGTCACACACCTCAAGCCTGGCGACCGCGTAGCCATCGAACCTAACATCATCTGCGGCGAATGTGAACCCTGCCTTACAGGCCGCTACAACGGCTGCGAGCGTGTTCTCTTCCTGTCCACCCCGCCCGTCACCGGCCTACTGCGCCGCTATCTCAAGCACCCAGCCATGTGGTGCCACAAGCTTCCCGACAGCATGAGTTTCGAAGACGGCGCCATGCTCGAGCCCCTCAGTGTCGCGCTCGCAGGCATGGACCGCGCCAACGTCCGTCTCGGCGACCCCGTCATTGTATGCGGTGCCGGGCCCATTGGCCTCGTCACTCTCCTCTGTTGTCAAGCCGCGGGCGCCACCCCCCTCGTCATCACGGACATTGACCAAGGCCGGCTCAACTTCGCCAAAGAGCTCGTCCCCAACGTGCTCACGCACAAGGTCGAATTCAGCCACACCCCCGAAGACTTCCGCACCGCCATCCTCAACCTCACTGACGGCGTCGAGCCCTCGCACGCAATGGAGTGCACGGGTGTCGAAAGCTCCATCAACAGCGCCATCCAAACCGTCAAGTTCGGCGGCAAAGTCTTCGTCATTGGTGTCGGCAAAAACGAAATCAAAATCCCCTTCATGCGCCTTAGCACCCGCGAGGTCGATCTCCAGTTCCAGTACCGCTACTGCAATACTTGGCCCAAGGCTATCCGGTTGTACAAGAGCGGCATTATTGACCTGAAGAAGCTGGTTACCCATCGGTTTAAGCTCGAGGATGCGGTTGAGGCGTTTAAGACGGCGGCGGATCCCAAGACGGGGTGTATCAAGGTGCAGATTCAGAGCTTGGATTAGATGTAGATGTATAGATGAGGGAAATGATGTTGATGATTCGGCGTATTAGTTTACTTTTTTTAGCATGTAGATTGGGGGTAGTTTCTCTTTTTAGGCATGTAGTTTCCGCATGGGATTCATGCGGCTTTTTTTGGAGGGGGAGGGGGGGGTTGGTTTTTAGAGATTATGAGGGGAAATAAATTAAGATATTTGCATTGATATTTGCGTCTTGTGAGGTGATATTGGCAATGGGTTTTCTGATATTTTCCATCCCGCCGTGATTTTGATGTGTACAATTCAATTTTGTAGTGTATGTTGCTACTTCCAAATGTCACGTGGTTGAGATTATTGTCATATAACGTATTCCACCACCATCGAGAGGGTCACTTTTTCTTGACATCGCGAACTTTATGTACAAAAACTTGAATTACTCTATACTAGCTATAGATGCGTCGTATGACGTACTTGTATCTGATAAAGAATCTTCTTCTACATCTTTTTGGCATGTATGGGCGTTATGGCCTGTTCTCCCACAGGTTCTATATTGCCGTTGACCTTGTAGAGCCCTTTCTTGACTACCCTCACCACGCGCCTTCTTTGATGTCATACGACTAGCAGAAGCACTGTCAGCTGCCTGTGATTCTCCTACACCAAACTTAGGTGTCCCGATAGTCTGAATCCGCTTTCTTTTTCGCCCTTAGCGCTTTGTTACCTTTGCTACTTGCTCTTTAAGCTCTCGTACGCGGGTCTTTATGGACATATTCTTATATAGCATCTCCTTAGCTCCTTTAATAAGATAAATAAATAAATCAATTTATAGTGCTACCTGGGTCCCATAAGGGTCTATGAAAAATAGAGAGTCGCCTTTAGATACAGGGCAAACATGGGGATCTTTCCCTTAACACCCCTGCCTTCGTACCATTGTCTTCTTCCCCTCCCTCTTCAAGTCCATCAATTTCTGGCGGTGCTTGCGAGAGTAATAATGAAATCCATTCATTGTTACTCTCGTTGTGATCAACTCAAATTTTACTTTCTTACTAGTTACTTTACTTGATAAGATTATTGCCTGTTAGTCTCTATCGAATATAAATTAGTGGTTGGTCAAAACCCCCGGTTACATCCATAACTCTTTTCACTACGAATTGCCAGACAACATTCATGGAACGCTAGCGTAAAGCTCACCGGCCCTAGCAAGGACCCGGGCAGAGAAGTATACATTCAAACCCCGTGTAACAAACGGATGTGTCGAATAGAACGCTCACTCCAGCCTGCAACATTAGTCATTTGGCAAGTTGTTAGCGAGTTATTGAGGATCATATCGCGAACAAGGTCACGCTACGAAGCTGCCAGATCTGGTGCCATCATTAAACATCTGTCTATAAGGATGACAAGTAAGACATGAAGGGAAATGTCAATGGTTCGCTTTGGGCAGAGTCACGATCTAGTCTTGGCGTCGCCTAACTCGGCCTAGCCATCCTGCCAACACCCGCTGATTCTACAGCAGATATAGCGAGGCACAACCAATGATTAGCGTGTTAACGCGCAAAGCTCAGCCTCAGCTGAGCTTTATGGTACTTCAGCCATGAGCTTCCATCTCGAAATTCTTGCGCTGTTAAACGAAGCACACGGTAGCATGCGCTATAAATGACAACAGCCAGCAAGAAGCAAGATTGATGTGACCATAGCGAGCTCATGACAGGTACTACTCAGCTTATCAGCGGTGTGTACGCCAACGACCATTCGCAGATCATCGCAGGCACCGTCCACGGAGACGTGTACCTTGGAACCAAAGAGAGTAAGCACGCTCAGCAAGCGATGACTGCAGTGCAATAAGTAGCCGACCAGTAGATAGATCTTATCAGTACCCTCCCCATCGCCAAAGACGCGCCCTTCAACGCGTTCCAACGACGGCACAACGTGACTTGCCTGCCCGACACTCGCGTCAGCCTCCTCCGCGACATACACGACTGGGTAGATGGCGACAACTCACCCAGCATCTTCTGGCTGAGTGGCCTCGCTGGCACCGGCAAGTCTACTATAGCGCACACAGTGGCAGCGCAATACCACGCGAAGGGCCGACTCGCTGCGAGCTTCTTTTTCTCGCGGGATAGTCGAGACATCAGCCACGCAGGCAAGTTCATCACGAGCATTGTTGTCCAGCTCACAAGCAGTATACCAGGGCTGAAGCGCGAGATCTGCGACGTCATATCGAAGCATAGCGATATCGCAAGCCAGTCTCTTGACGATCAGTGGCGCGAGCTTGTGCTAGGTCCCTTATCGCGTCTGGAGAACAAAGACGGCCAGTCGAGGTACATTCTAGTTGTCGACGCGCTGGATGAGTGCGAAGACCGGTACGATGTCCAGATTATCCTGCAGCGTCTCGCAGAAGTGCATTCGTTGCGGAGCACCCAGCTGCGGGTGCTTCTGACCAGCAGGCCAGAGGTTCCTATCCAGTACGGGTTCACGCAGGTGCGGCAAGAGGAGCACCGCGACTTTGTGCTTCACGACATCGAGCCCGCGGTAATCGAGCACGACATTGCAGTGTTCTTAAGACACCAGCTTAAACTAGTCCGACAGAAGTATCGACTAGAGGCTAGGTGGCCAGGAGAAGACGCTATCGCACGCCTTGCGGAGAACTCGGGTGGCCTCTTCATCTGGGCCGCAACAGCCTGTCGCTTTATCGAAGAGGATAGTCGGCTTACAGAATCACGACTAACTTCACTTCTCAGTCAAGGCGGCAACGATACGCTTCTTCCAGAGCGCAAGCTTAATGAGATCTACACTACAGTCCTAACTAGTTCTATACGGGGAGAATATCATGAAGAAGAAAGGAAGATGCTGCACGAGCAGTTCTGCCAGATCGTCGGACCTATTGTGACAATGCAGGATCCGTTGTCCGTAGCTAGTCTTGCGTCGCTGCTTAGGAAAGACGTTGCGACGCTTAGGAGGACGTTAGGCAACTTGCATTCAGTCCTCGGTGTGCCAGAAGCCGACTCGAACGCTGTCCGGCTGCTTCACCCGTCGTTCCGCGACTTTCTTCTCGATCCACGTCGGTGCTTAGACGCTCATTTTCATATCGAAGAACAAACAGTCCATCGCGAGTTATACGAGCACTGTCTCCAGGCCATGTTAGAACACTTACGGCGCGACATGTGCAGCCTTAAAGACCCAGGGGCTCGAATAGCGGACTTAAGCCGAACCAAAGTGGACAAACACATTCCAGCTTATGTCCAGTACGCATGCCAGTTCTGGGTGTACCATTACAGAAAAAGCGACATCAACACAGGTGGCTATTGCAATATCGAGGCGTTCTTCTGTAAACATTTTCTACACTGGCTTGAGTCGTTAGCGTTGCTTAGGCGTGTGTCTGACGCGGTCGACATGGTCTATGCACTAGATTTAATGTTTTCAGTAAGAGAGTATTTTTCTTGTATACGAAAACTATAGCTAACCTACCAGAATAACCGAAAACAACGCTATCAAACACGATCTAAGCTCCAGGACAAGATCAAATCGGCCTTACTGTCTAGCCTAAACCTAGAGACTAACAACACTGCAGTCGCACCTCAAGGCACGACTTACTATAATCTAGGAGCTATAGTTCACGACGCGACACGCTTTGTTCTGGCTTTTCGACCGGTCCTTGAAGAGGCACCACTACAAGTGTATTACGCTGGTCTGGTGTTTAGTCCAAAGTCAAGTACAATTAGACAGATTTTCTTAAAAGAAGCCCCAGGTTGGCTTTCATACATGCCTGAGGTGTCGGGGAACTGGAGTGCTTGTTTACAGACGCTCAAGGGCCATTCTGATTGGGTCGGCGCTGTGACTTTCTCGCCAGACGGCAAGATTCTGGCCTCGGTATCTATAGACAAGACGGTCAAGCTGTGGGATGCAGGGTCAGGGAAAGCGCTGCGGACACTCAACGGCCATTCTTCTGAGGTTACCGCCGTGGCCTTCTCACCAGACGGCAAGATGGTGGCGTCGGCATCTAGGGACGAGACGGTCAAGCTGTGGGACGTGGGGTCAGGCAAGGCGCTGCAGACGCTCAACGGCCACCCTAGTGAGGTCAACGCCGTGGCCTTCTCTCCAGATGGCAAGACGCTGATGTCGACATCCAGGGACAAGACGGTAAAGCTGTGGGATGCAGGGTCAGGGAAAGCGTTGCAGACGCTCAAGAGCCATTCTTCTGGGGTTAACACCGTGGCCTTCTCGCCAGACGGCAAGATCTTGGCGTCAGCATCTGATGACAAGACGATCAAGCTGTGGGACGCGAGGTCAGGCAGGGCGCTGCGGACGCTCAAGGGCCATTCTTCTGGGGTTACCGCCGTGGCCTTCTCGCTAGACGGTAAGACCCTAGCGTCGGCATCCTATGACAAGACGGTCAAGCTGTGGGACGCGGGGTTAGGGAGGGCGCCACAAACCCTGAAGGGTCATTCTTTTTGGGTCAGCGCTGTAGCCTTCTCGCCAGATGGCAAGACCCTAGCGTCGGCATCTGGGGACAAGACTATCAAGCTGTGGGATGCAGGGTCAGGGAAAGCGCTGCAGACACTCAATGACCATTCTCATTGGGTTAACGCTGTAGCCTTCTCGCCAGATAGCAGGATGCTGGCGTCGGCATCTAATGACAATACGGTCAAGCTGTGGGACTTAGGTTCAGAGAAAGCGCTGCGGACGCTCAAGGACCATTCTTTAGAGATCAATGCCATGGTGTTTTCGCCAGATGGCAAGATTCTGGCCTCGGTATCTATGGACAAGACGGTCAGGCTGTGGGATTCAGGGTCAGGCAAGGCGGTGCAGACGCTCAAGGGCCATTCTGGTTGGATCAGCGCTGTAGCCTTCTCGCCAGACGGCCAGATTCTGGCCTCGGCATCTATAGACAAGACGGTCAAGCTGTGGGGCGCAGGGTCAAGGAAAGCGCTGCGGACACTCAAGGGCCATTCTTCTTGGGTCATAACCGTGGCCTTCTCGCCAGATGGCAAGACGCTGGTGTCGACATCCAGGGACAAGACGGTCAAGCTGTGGGATGCAGGGTCAGGGAAAGCGTTGCAGACGCTCAAGGGCCATTCTTCTGGGGTTACCGCCGTGGCCTTCTCGCTAGACGGCAAGACCCTGGCGTCGGCATCCTACGACTATACGGTCAAGCTATGGGAAGTCGAGTCAGGCAAGGCGCTGCAGACGCTCAAGACTGACTCCGCTGTAGAAAGGCTTTGGTTCAACGACGCTGGAGACTGTCTCTGGAGTGATGAAGGAGTGCTACTTACTAGAGAACCTCCTAGCGACGGCGCCCTTCCTACAGCATCTATGTCAGTGTCGCTCAGCGGGGAAGAATGGGTTTGCTGGAATGGGAAGAGAGTTCTCTGGCTCCTTTCTGAGTATCGCTCTAGCGTTTTTGCTATTCACGGAAACACTATTGGATTTGGATACACAGCTGGGGGAGTGTTATTGCTAAGATTTCGATTATAGGTGGATTTCTTAAGGATTGTAATGGTCTTGCGTAGCTAAGCATGCTATTTTATTGGAAGTGGTCCGCGGTTACCTGTCTGTATACATGTGCATATATACTGTCTTCAATTAAGCTGCCCCTCGTGGTTGTATAGTAGTGCTGTAAGTTAGTGTAGGTAGAAATGATGCTGACCACAAGGTATATCGTAGCGGGCAGCCTGCGACAAGCAGGTTTAGGCGACATTCATGATATCCTAGTCAGACTCGGATAGCCTAACCCAGCATATAGTAGCAGTCGCGGTAATTGTCTTGGCGACAAGGGTGTCCGTAAATCACCAGCTGTGTCCAGGCGGAAGCCGGTTTCGCTAGTCACTTTACTTCAATGCATATGTGGCATTGTTTTGTTGACACTGCCGCACAAACTATTGGATGCCATCCTTGCATTGGTAGAAGACTCGTCCGAAGAATCGAACGACAACAACAACTGCCGGAAATCCCGCAGCTCAGGTGACCGCGTTATAGAATGAATGAGAGCACATTACCTGCACGGGTCGGCTCCCGCGGCTGCGCTTGCAAGGTGAGGTAGTGAGAGGAGGTGTATATCGGCCCGTCTTGACTTGGGTGTTGAGAGAATGAGCGAAGTAGATACGCCCAACAACACCATCAACTGCCAAGATCTGAACGTTAGGTAGTCGCAATGGAGTTGCTATTTACCTCAATCTAGCATGGATATATCCACTCTCTTTCTACTTGAATACATGCACCTCGACACTTTCCAGCGGAGAAAGAAAAAGTGAGCCCCATACATTTCTCTGGACGACAGCACCACGCAGCCTGCGTGCACAGCGAGCACCATAGCTACCCAAACTCCCCACTATACGCCGCTATGTATCTGCGTCCAACAAACTGCGCGTCGTCATACACACATACATAGTTCGAGGTCTGTAGCATAGCCCCACTTCCCCATCAACCCCCCCCTCCCCTCACCCTTGCTGACCGGGTCGGTGCGTAGTAAGCACATAGTAGTAGTAGCATGCAATTAACGAAGGAATCTGGTATAGTACGCCCTGGAAAGCAACAAGAAACATGTCTGGGGACATGGGGGTGTCCCTGGTCAGGAACAAATGGGACGAAATTTTGGCCCACGAGGCAGGGCTTGGATAAGCTGCATGCGGTACCGCAGCCAATTCAGGTAGCAGGAAACATGTGTGCAGACCACTTGGTGGCGGAGGGAGAGATAGAGTTTGTGAAGGGCAGGGTTGGGATTACTGAGACAGGTTGGGATAGGCTGGTTTGGAGCTACTAGTCTTTCTTTTTGCGGGTGGAGCGGACGGAAGATCTAATGGTGGTAGGCTTGAGGGTATATCTGTCCTTTCTAGCTGAGAAGATATAGGAGGCTGTGTTTGCTGAAGGCAAGAATATGCGAGAGGGTCTGGTTTCTTGAGCTACGGGTAACGTAGAGAGTCACTTTTTTTCTACATCAATATTCCACTCCCGTGTTGAGACACATTCGTATGTAGATAAGAAGTTGATGCATGTACCTGACCCATTCTGCTTCGCGTATGCAAGTTCTCTAACACAGTTGGCCATTTCTCGCCGATATCATAATTTTCTGATGTGTGGAGTGTTGGGTCAAGGGCAGAAGTGGTCGTGTCCTCCCCGAGTCCTTTTTTTTTCCTCCAAATGCTATCCCTATTGTGGAAGACGAGGGGCAAAAACAGTGCTCCAAAGAAAAAAACAGCGATTTAGGTAGGAGAAATGACAATCTTAAACCCTCCTTCGTCGTCAAAGTATCACACCGCCAAGGATAGTTGTGGAAGCAGCGAATCAGCTGTAGAAGCATCGTCAGTATGCAGGGTCGAAATGTGTAAGTGGGGAAAAGATGACATGCATGCCATGGGCACTTGCAAGATACCAACTGCCTCACTTCATGGTGTATGCAGTATAGGGGGCGAATTTGAAGTCTTGAAGTGCCATGTCGGCCTGGAGGAAGTGCATCAAAATAGATGCCCAGCGAAGAGTAGATCAGCAAATGCAGTTTGATTGTGGAGAGCAACGTGTGTGAATCCCCAAAAAGGTCGCTGTAGAGGAACTATGATTGGGAGAAGAGTTCAGGGAAAATGTTGGTGGGGTAACGGTATTCAAGTGTATTCACGTGCAGGTGTTAGCTACTACCCAGTCGCATTTCTAAGGGGGGTGGAAGTGTCGCCAAAGTTTCCTTTGACAACCTCAGAAACGTGGGTGATCCTAGCCCGACCTTCCCTCCCACTAAACACCCTGGTGGTCTCTGGACCCTTTGAATACTAACGGTGACTGTGTACGTGCGGATCCAAATATTTTATGCTCAGGACTGCGCTACTGCGTCTTAGGGCTTATTGTGAGGGCTCCGAGGTGAGAAAAAGGACAGGAAAACGAACTACTAAGTAATATTGAACACAGCAGCGGTCACAACTCTTACCAACAATTACAACGTTGAAGTCTCAAACTGTCTGCTCGGTAGGTATTTGAAGTGCACTGACCGCTTCTCATCGCATGCATGGCGTTCGCACCAGGGTTGCTGAGTACACTTTGGAGTCGCCCGAGGGATGCTTTCATGGTTCGTTGAAGCCCACAAGGTTGCAGCCAGGATAGGCCTGTCACGTACCAAGACTTCAACACCTGCATCTAAGTACATATATTAACACGGATCGATGCTTTTCAACCAAGGGGCAAACTTCACTTATATGCGACTCATGCAGACAAAAATGGCTTCCTGATCTCTCTATAATAACAACAACCAAGTCATGCCAACAGCAGACATGCAACTCTTATCATTTCTGGCCCTTGTGATGTCAATGCAGCCGGCAGTTGCATTGCCATTAGCTGTTCGCAATATAGCCAAGGACAAGTCTGAGAATGATGAGAGATCACTTGTGCGTGTTTCCGTAGCGGTAGCATGTATTTTATTTGCGTTTCTCCTCACATTCGTCCAAGGTAAGTACAGCTCATGCCTAGTCGTGAACTGCTATAATCGCTGTTCGTTTTGATCCTTGCTCACTGTGCGCAGGTTATCGAGCAGGCCGTATGGCTGGTCAAAAGTCCAAGAGCAGAGTCTCAGACGTTCTTGTATTCGTGCAAGGTTTCTTTTGTACGGTTCTCATAGTTGCTGCGGCTTTAGTAGTGGTCACGGGGCCCGGCTTGCACGGACATGAGGAATGCCAAACTGCTCTTATAATCTGCGTCATTGGGTTTGGGGGGACGAAAGTCGCTCTGTTAGTCTACCGCAACCCTATTCAAATGACAACGTGCTTATGCTTTCAGGTGTCTTTTTTTACTCGAGCGTATTCACATTGTTCGAGCTCCGTTCATCGATCGTTGGCGTGATCCAATATACGTCATTGGAGGAACTCTGATGATTAGCGGTTTTGTTGCAGCAACGGGTTCACAATTTGCTAACCGAATAATTGAGTTTCCAGGTGGCAACCGTGAATGTAGAATCGGATTTCGTCCGCCAACTGCCTATCTCATCGTGATACTTGATGTCACTACCAACCTAGCTCTGACGATGATCTTTATATGGCAACTTCGCCCAGCTGTGGCTTTGCAAATACCTCGAATACGAAGCACGGTCAATACCACCGAAGGAATAGGACTATGGACAAGAAGCGTACGCAAAATAGCATGGGGCTCCTCTCTAAGCAGTTTGCAAGTAATGTTGGTACGGAACGTCATCGGCGCGTTCGTCATGCTCATCAGCTCTATTTCCTTCAACATCCTCATGGCCAGCCAAGATTTTGCAAGACAAGGTCATGTTTGCATGTTGTTGTGTTCGGCCGATGGTTGGTACTTGCACCTTATTTCTCTTTCTGTACTAAATGCTGTCCTAGTGGCCATCTGTATGCTCGTGACGCAGTATTTGACGATGCGCTCGGTCGAAAGAGAGCCCGCATCGCATAGACTTCCTCGCCCTACACTGGATACGTGGGGTAGCCCAGCGTCTCCCTCGAACAGTGAAATCTCTAAGGGCCCTTGTCTAGATCCTAGGAATAAACATGTCAAAAGCAATATACGCACAACTGGGCATTTATCGCCTCTTGCCTCTGCGATCGTCAAAAGCACACACCCCAATGTTCCTTGAATACTATCATACAAGACGGTCCAAACCTCACCCTAACTCATTTGATAGGGTACTGCAAGACATAAGGGCACAAAATGAAGTCGTTGTCAGATATCGAACTTTTCGTGGCTTGTTGCCGGCTGTGGAGTGTTGATCTGTAACTCTTTTTTGTCAAGCACGTTCCGCAGTTGTGAGATGCATACCATGATGAGAGTTGAATACATCATAGCGAGCATTTGCTCATTGAATGTATCGAGTGCGTTAAGAGAAGAAGGTACAGCAACCAACAATACTGATACGCCAGGAAGTCAGTGTACCTCACTGCAGAGCGTCTGGTTGCATCACACAGTGGAAATCTTGATCCTGAATTCGGGTTTGATGATCAGGACTTCCATTGAGTAGAGATTGGTTTATTAGGGCAAAATGGTTGAGAGGAGAGAAACACGATATGCACGGATGAAGTTTCAAACGGGTTTGTCTCGTAGCTCCAGTGCGCCCCTGGAGCTAGAGCTTCAAATACAATGTAATCTTTTTTTCCTCTAAAGGTATCCTAAAATCTTGAATGACTGATGAACCACTCCTGCATGGTTGTGGTGAACGCTATAATTGGAAGAGATTGAATTATAGAAAAGAGTTGGCGAGCTCCTCGAAGTACTTTCTAGCGGCACTTAAGGGAACATTTGCGCCCTTGAAACGTTCTTTGTCTGTGAGCTGTCTCTCAAGATGCTTTTCCAAAACTTCGATTGTAGTGTCCTCGTGAGGCTGGTTTACAATCTGCAGATTCATGCTGTCACTATCCGCTTCGCGGCCGCCAACGACGATGATGTGATTGTGTTTCTTTCCCCTTGCTTCTGCAATCTTCTTGCCAAGGGGGCGATCACTTATGTCTATGTCAACAGGCAGGTGAATGGCTGACAGAGGTAGAGGTTTTGGTGATGGTGACGCTTCGGATGCGTCTTGTGACTTCAAGCCCGACAACACTGATTGGATGCGCGAGACATGTTCCAGAACCTTGGGGTTAGAATTCAATGATAGTACTATAGCTGGCCGAGGAGAAAGCCAAAAGGGATATTTTCCCGCATAGTGTTCAATGAGCAGGGCCATGAAGCGCTCAATTGATCCGTAAATAGCACGGTGGATGATCACAGGACGGCGAAATGCCGTGTCAAGACGCTTATCCATAGAACTTTGTGAGCGTGCCTCCAACTCTTCGGGGGATGCCTGATATTGTAGATCGAAGCGTTGTGGTAGTTGAAAGTCAAGCTGAATGGTAGCCGTTTGATGCTCTTTGCCGTTTGAATCCTTCAGGACAATATCGATCTTGGGGCCATAGAATGCTCCATCTCCTTCGTTGATGGCCCATTCAGTGCCGATGTTGTTTAGCGCAGTTGTCAATTGCTCCTCTGCACGGTCCCATTCTTCAATAGTACCAATGAAGCTATCCTTTGGTCTAGTGGATAGAAGCAACTTGTATGGTCCCAGTCCAAACGTGTTGTATACCATGCCTACAAAATTGAGCGTTTGCTCAATTTCTGCCAGGATCTGATCAGGACGACAGAAGATGTGCGCGTCATCCTGGTGGAATCGCCGGACCCTCGTCAAGCCCGTCAATGCGCCTGAGATTTCGTTCCGATGCAATGCACTGAAATCAGCAAGTCTGACTGGTAGATCGCGGTAGCTCTTGATCTCGTCTTTGAACAGCAAGCAATGGCCTGGACAGTTCATTGGCTTCAGTCCGAATTCGCCATCCTCTCCATCATCAGTTTCCGGTATTTGAACAGTCGTTCCCCTCCCTTGGACGCTAAACATGTCTTCGGCATAGTTTTCCCAATGACCAGACTTTTCCCAAAGCGACTTCTTGTATATTATGGGCGTGATGACTTCTTGGAAGCCAAACTGGGGGTATTGCGCGCGTAGGAAGGACTGCAGCTTCTGAAAGACATAGGCGCCATTGGGAAGGATGAGCGGCGAGCCAGGACTATATGGCGAAGTTATGAAGAGGTTATGCGTTTGCGCGAGCGTCCGGTGGTCTGTAGGAGGGGTAGGAGGGGTAGTGATTGTTGCGTTGAGTCGCGCACTTTCAGGGTCTTCAGATGAGACGGTTATCGTGTGCTGCAATTGCTGCCGCGCAGAGCACGAGCAGCTCCTTACAACGAGACGCCCGTGTTGGATCCATATCCGGGTGTTTATTTTTGCCTGCCTTACAGCCTGCAGCGCGAATGGAAGCTGGCGCAATGGTGGCATTGCAAAATCTTGAGCCGTCGAGTGTATTGACGTGAAGGTCAAGATGCGCTTTCTAGGCTAGCGGGGCTTGGCGTAGACTAGCCTAAACAAAACACGGCACAATGACGTGGACGCGTTGGAGGGATAGACAACACCATCTCCCACCTGTATACATAACTACATACATACATAGGCTATGTACTCTAGTAATAACACAACAGGTAATGCACCATGATTCTTGTCTCAGCCATGTACTGATAATGAAAGAGTCTGACATTTCCGCAACACACACAAAAGCATACAATTTATGCCCGACACCTGATTGGCCCCGCACCACGTCACGCCTCTAGCAGTGGTGACCTGTTCTACCCAGCCCCCCCTGCAACCAGAGTACATTCACGTCCAGTGAAATTTGAATCGTCACTGTGACATTGCTTGCCTAATTCTTATATTTCGTCCTGCGCAGCCTTCTTACCCTAATCATAGCTCTGTATCCGCTTGACGTCAACTTCTCCATTACATACCATGAGCGCGCGCACCAGACGCCTAGATCGCAGCCTGGGAAGCAGTTGGGGCAACGCTGACTATACATCTGACGAAGGCGGCTCTACTCCTTCAGCGAGCGACGCCGCTAGTGACGAGGAACTAGAGACTTCAGACAAAGAGGTCGTGCAAGAGCCAGCCTCAGACTCCATTATTACCCCCAGGCCCAAGCGCCACCATCTCAGTCATTCGACGCCCACGGCGCAGTCAAAAGACACCCCAGACAGGAAGCAAGCAAGCCGGACAAAATCTAGCCAGTCACAGAGGATAGGACCTGATACAACTACTCCTAGACCTTTGCAGAGAGATCAAAGATCGCATACACGGGACTCTTCTGGGCCCAGCCTCATCATGCCCTCCATGGAAAGCTCAGGTTATGATGGGTCGCCTGTCCAAAAATCGCAACCACGAAATCGAGCCAGAAATACGCAACAGAGCACTTCATCAAATTCACGCCGTATGGCTCGCAGATCCTCTACACAGGGGTCAACTGATGCCCATCGTCGGCCAGCAAGGCAGGAACAGGAAGAAGTGAGCCCATGGCACTATGTCAATCTCTTTTGGGAAAACGTGGGTGCTCCCATCTTTGCTCACTTCTTAGACATTTTCTCCTACGCTGTTAAACACTTCATTAAACCTTTTCTGGGTGTTGTCTTGGGTGTCGGGATCTTGGTATTTGGGATTCAGCTAGCATCCGGTATGGTTCGCTCTACGATTTCAAACGCCGTCATGGGTTCTGTGTGCGCCCTGCCAGGCTCTTCCTACCTCATCCCTGCTTGCGCTACTGCAGATTTATTTGTTGGAAATCAAGCCGACTTCGAAGAGCTTATCAATGTCCAAGGCAAGTTTGAGGATATTCTTGATGCATCAAAAGACACGTCAGCGCTGCCTGCGACAATCAAGAACTCTGAGCTCGCCATCCGCGATCTGCGCATCCTAGTCAAACATTCGCGTCTGCCTAGTCGAAAAGCGCTAGAAAACGAATTCGAATACTTTATCCAAACGGCAAACGAGGCGTCTGTCGATTTATCACGCTACAACAGCCGGATAGGTGCTGCGATGGATCGCGTCATCGCAACCAACACCTGGACTATGAACGTGCTCTCGGGCATCTCAGAGCAAGACGCCTCTGTTGGCGCTGTCGGAAAGATAATCCGCCAAATGACAGGCGCATTTATCGCGCCGCCGCCTTCGCTCCAAGAACGGATCTTCGACCAATACGTGCTGCACGTGAGTAAGAACAAGGACGAAATCACACGGCTGATTGAAACCGCCCAAGCGCTTCTCCTCGTCCTCAATAACCTTGAGGAGCGCCTGACCACCATTTTTGACATTACCACCACAGACGACCAGTCCATTACTCGCTCCCAGGAAGAACTCCTGTCCTCGCTCTGGACAAAACTCGGTGGCAACAGAGGCAACGTCAAAGCAAACAAGCGATCGCTCACCCTCCTCTCGAACATCAGCGCCTACCGCCAAAAAGCTGTCGTGCACGTTTCCGAAACGCTACTAAAGCTCCAAGAAATTCAAGCTGGGCTGGAAAATCTGCGTGAAGGCGTTGCGGCGCCTGAGGTGCTGGGTTACAAAAGTGGAATTCCTGTGCAGGTGCATATTGATACTATTGGTAAAGGGATAGAGAGACTACAGGTTAGTCGAGGAGAGCAGTTGAGAGCTGAGGGGGATACATATAGGAGACTTATGCGGAACAGTGAGGATGGGGATGGAAGGAGGGAGTTGCCTGGGCCGACTGTCGTAGTGAGGGCGAGGTAGTGGGAATGTGTCTTCTAGCAATCCTTTTCTTTTTGGCTAGAGTGCATTGTTGCTTAGCTACTCTATGTTGCAAGCGTTGACGGGCTTCCTGTTACTCTACTAGATTTTTTTTCTCCATATGAGAGCAATCCCTAGATACCCTTTACTTTTGGCCCTTCATACATTCAGCTGCAAGAAACACCTCTCACCCTAATACATCTGCACCTCAACCAAACATCTCCTCACCCCGCCCTCTCCCAACCCCTCAAACTCGAGTTCACTTGCCACACAGCCCCGCCGACTACACTCCTCCCTGAAGCCATCGACACTACCCCCAACGCCAAAATACACCCGCTTGGCCGCCACGAGTGTCTTGCCCATCTTGACGCGGCCCATGAGCGCCACAATGGCATCGGCAAACGCCGTTAGCGACGCAGGACTGTAAATAGTCTCTGAGCCGAGAATAAAAGTGTTAAGATCAGGCGACGAAGGAATGAGCGGAAGTAAAGCGGGAGTTGGGGCCCAGGAGCCCGAGAGAAAAGTCAGTGTAATACCGATATTTTGCAGGCAGGCTTTGAATGCCTGAAGCAGCCCAGGAGTGATATACAAATCCGCGTGATCCTCTTCACCAGCAGGCTGATCCGAAGACGCAGATTTGTCCCGTAGCAACGGGTTAGGTGTGTCTTCAGAAAATAACTGTGCGCTCTCTTCTCGACTCAGTGTTGCTACCCATGCTAACAATAGATTCGGCAGCGTAACGCACCGCAGTACATCAGCGTTGTAATCTGTTAGTGTAAAGTATATCCCCAGCCCTTCTCGGATTGCGTATTGAAACAGCAACAACGAGGGTAGTGCACTCCCGCATCCCATTTCAATCACGTGGCCTACACGCACTAGGTCGTCGAGGTCTTTTCTTGGGCCCCGGTCCAACAGGAAGCGCACGAGGTCAAGACTGCATTCCCACGTCTTGTAGCCGCCTTCGTAGACGTTTTGCTGTAGGTCGCTGGATTCGAGGCCTGATAGGGGCGACGCCGTTGTGCCGTCGTCTTCGGCCATGAGTTGCAGGCGGACATCGAAGAGTTCGCGGCGGGGAAGGTGTGCGGTGGTGCCTTTTGGGGAGGTGAGGATGACTGTGGAAAAGGAGATTTTGTCGGGGAGAGTTGAGAGCTGGATATGTGATTTTAGTAGGCCAAGTTATTGTAAGATTGAAGAATAATTGATAAAGAAACAAATATATCGAAGAGTACAATTTGCTAGTTGTTCATGCTTCAATAAAGAAACGAAACTATTGCTAACCTACCATTTCATCCAAGTCATGAGTTCGAGCGGCAATGGGCGGCGGCACATTACTTTCCACAGCACCTGTTTGCTGCCCACTCTGCTCCTGCACATCATTCGGATCCTCTTCTATGTCGTCGCCCGAAAAGCCAAAACTAAACGGCATTGCTGATGGGCGCGCGGATACTTTGATAGTCGAATTGAGCCTAGTGTTCGGAAAGTGCTAGGTGCGTTGGACCCAGCAAGTGGGTGGGCGGGGTGCAGAAAGCATGTGAAAGATAATTTTTGGTTTATCGATAAGACAATGGCTCGTGCACAGGTGAATGTCAAAGTGAATGCATACCCATAACTCGCCCAATGCTACCTTTCGTTATTCAAGTGCGGTGAAACACACATGGGTATGTAGGGGGGCCGGCAGAGATTTGAGTGCGCAAGTAGTTTGTTTTCTTCATATTAATCGCTCCTGTGCCCGCAAAAAGAGATCATAATCTCATGACTTCGTACATGCGTGCAACGCGGTGGTAGCACAAGTTTTTTTTTCACCGTTTCGTTGCAGCATCAACACTCTTGTGTTTTGGTCTAGTTTGAACATGCAAGCGCCTACTCCTTTTTTATGTCGGCTCCATTTTCGTCCCCGTTTCCTGCCTGGCGATCCTCCGCCATGGTCCTCTCGAATTGCCTTGCGCACGCTTCCATAGTGTCCTTGTCTAGCTCCCAACCCGTCGTGTCGATTCCCTTTGCCTTTGCGTCGTTTATGATTTGCTGCCGCTCCATAATCTTCTCGCGCATGAGCTTGATTGCGCCGCCCAACACAACAGCCTCGCTTCGTCCCTGTCCCTCTAGCCCTGGTACGATGGAGGCAAGCCGATCAAAGCCTTCTCTGATTGCCTCGCGTCGCTTCTGCTCGGAGCGGATGTGGTTCTCCTTCTTTTGGGCTTCTGTCAGGCGCGGCCGGTCAGCGGCATTGGTTGGACTTTGAGATGCTGGCATAGCGACGCGTGGGCTTGTATCGTGTGATGGACAAAAGAGCTTGCTGGTACGGACAGCGTTCCCGGACAGGCGAGACTATCCGGGCCAGTTGGGGGGATTGTGCTATTTTCGTGGTGCGTGCAATGTGTGAATACGAGGTGTTATTGTTTGTTGGATATCGAAGCGTTGAGCGCAATGACTGCGTGAGCTATGGAGGGAAGTAAGTGGGAGGCGTGAGTGACATGCTCTTTTGGGACTGTAGAGGCAAAAGAGCAAGAGTGAATGGATAGGATCCACAAGGGTCCACACGAGGCTATACTATGAGCCTCGCGACCGTTGGTGATGTTGCGAAAGGCACGAAGCGCGACGGGTGACATTCATGTGAAGACGCCGGCGCGCCCCGAGCTTCATGCCATTTCGGTTACACTAAGTACGACGACCGGCAGTGTGAGCCGGCGAAATAAAGCGAATTTCCTCGTGGTGCTACGTCGGCGGAAAGTGAGAAAGATGGAGATGGCGTCTTGGTTGCGTCGAGGCGGGTGATTTCTAGATGCTCCAGCGAGCCTGTCGAAGTAGACTGGCTATTCATGGATATGGGCGTGGTGAAGCGGTGCAGGTGCGCTGAGAAGACAGCGGTGAAGGCTGGCGGAATGCAGAACAGAACAGCAAACGGCATTGGCTTTGGCAATACGCTCTTATCTCATCTCTGGCCAGCATGTCACCCAGACAATTATTACACTCGCGGCTAATTAACGCTTTGTTTCAAGGCTGACTTGAGCGTCCAACGGCGACTGTGAGGCTCGAAGGCCCCCCTGCCCACCGAGCAGCGTGTGACGCACTGTGGTGGAGCTGCCGCCGCGCCACCAGCGACCCCCATCGCCCACGACGCGACGCTCAAAGATACCGTCGATCGTCTCACGCCTGTGTCAAGAGCGACAAAAAAATCCAAAAACAAAAACAAGGGCACCTGGTTAGGTGCAAGAATACATCATAGTGTGCTTGCAGGCGGAGACAGCACAAGAGAAGGGTCGGGTTGGGTCGCTCTGCCCCCCACTACTGCTTGAGAAGGTGCCTCGTTCCACTGGGCAGCAGCGGCCGCCCCGTAACACGCATACATACGTACAACAACACCACCATCACCACCACCCCGACTGCGGCCGTGACATGCGCCCAACCGCGGCCACACGCCCTTGCCCACCCCATTGATCCCTCGCACCCTCGCACCACCATGGACAGCGTCCGCGGGAGCAACCGTCGCATAAACAGCCTACAGACCCGCGAACGCCTGCGTAGCAACAGCTCGGCCACGCTGCGTGGGAAACGCCCCGTCACCGCCCAAGATGCCTACCTCTATGCCTTGCGCGTCGCATTCCTCGCCTACCTGCTGCAGCCCCGTCAGAAGCGGGTGCAGCATGTCCCCTCGGCCCCCAAGCAGGTCCAGCGCTCGTCGACGTCCATTAACGACCTGATGAAGGACTTCTCCCTCATCAGGGACTCCAAGAGCACCCGCTTCCCCCGCGACTTCATGGCCGCCCTCGACAAGCGCATCACAAAGGTGCTCATGGGCCAGGAGCGCATGCCCGAGTTCCAAGATGCCACCGTTAAGCGTACCTTTGCCGTCTTCCTCAATGCCTTCAAGGACCCCTCGTTTCGAAAGAACATGGACAAGGACAGGCGAGTCGAGGACTTGCTCCTCATATTCTACTCTAATGCCACAAAGGAGCTGCAGAAGGGAAAGGCCCCGACCGACGACAGCTGGAAGCTCATGGTCGACCGCCATGTCGCCCTCTTCCTTCGCCTCGTCAGCTCTATCCTTAGGGACCATGACTGGCAAAAGGACCGACCTGAGCTTGCGCAGAGGCTTATGACTATGGAGAAGAAGCTGCTGGTGCACGACCAGGATCTCGCCGCTGAGAACCAGCGCAACGGAGGCCAAGGAGGCACAACAATTGAAGTAGAAATTCCCCGGAGCTACGAGGTCAAGGATATGCCGCTTGTCCTTGTGGTCTCGCGCATCTTCTCCGTCAGCTACTCTGATGTGCAAAATGACATCAACAGATACAAATCTGTGTGGACTGAGAAAGCCGCACTACAAGATCTAAAGACATACCAAGCCCATCTCAGCCTCATGACAAAGAAGACGCTCAATGCCGAAGACTTTGATACTGAAGAGGCATATGAGGCATGGAAGAACCAAGAAGTGCCAGACCTCTCCCAGATGATTTTGGCAATCATCCAGTCTAACCCCGAACTAGCAAAGAGCTCACCCGGTGGAGCTGTACCCCAATTCAAGCCAAGAGCACCACTGGATGCAGGCTATGCAGACGCATCCAGACAAGGGTCCATGTCTTCGGAAAGTGGCTCTTCATATGTAATTGACCAGCCTGTAGACATGAGTGGGCTTCACATCAACGACGATTCCGACCAGGACTCGTATACTTTTATACCCTCCGACCCACGTGCTACTTACCGTGCGATACTGAACGAAGCGTTGAAACATGACCTGGCTGATTCCGAGCTCGAACCGACCGAAGCAACTGCCGACAGCCCGTCTGTGAAGCTGCTGTCAAAACAATCCGCCGAGCTCCTGAATGAAATAGCCCTTCGGTGGAGGATACCCCAGTTCTCACGGCTTGTCTTGTTCATGGACGTTGTATGCGAACGATACACCAATCAGGAGGTTGACTTGGATACCCTTGATGCAGCCTTCAACTACGTTAAAGAACCACCACCAGTAGATAAAAGGGCTAGCCGTATGAGCTTTGTTCCAGTCCAACAATCCCTCTTTGATCGGACTAAGTGGACAATTCACGACTATGCACTTAACCAGCAGATTTTGTCTGCGTTGCATGACTGCCTATTGCGTGAGCTGTATGAGCTCATGATGCACGTGTACGAGTCCAAGCCACCTCCTCTCGGTCCAGTCATGTATATCCTGGAAAATCACATATACGACGATCCCACATTTCCAGGTACAGAGGAAGAAATGGACAAATTCACCGATCAATTACGCCAAGGCCTGAGAGAAAAGGCTGGTGATGTGTATTGCGAGCTTTTTGCAAAGCATATACCGGATACAAAGGAAGAGTGGGAGTTCTATCACGTCATTGAGCTTGGCCGTGCCGTTGTCAAATTGTGCGAGCGAATACAGAAGCGTTACCGCAAGAATCCAGAAGTCATGGGTGCCAGTCCCATGATGTGTCTTGTGGAGAAGATATTTCCTGCATATGCTGCTGATGCGCGAGATCTTGTTGCCCGGATCATGGACGTTGCTCACAGCAAAGAAGAAAATGTACCGATACAAGATGGGTTTGACTTGTACAAGGAGCTCGTCGAGATTCGCCGCATCCACAGCGACGCCTTACCGGGCAAGAATTTCGCTTTCAATATCGAAGATCAGCTGCAGGATTTTGTATGGAGATGGATACAGATGACGGATGAGAACCTGATTGGCTGGGTCGACAACGCGTTCAAAGCAGATTCTTTCCAGATTGAATCGCAGAATCCCATACCCATGGATGAGGAGAGGCATAGCGTTTCAGTTGTTGATGTTTTCCGATCCTTCAATCAGAGCATTGAGCAAATCGTAGCTTTGAATTGGGATAATGACATACATTATGCCAAGTTCATGACAGCTCTTTCCAAATCGATTGGTACTGCACTTGCAAGGTACTGCGAGCTTGTAGAGCAGAAGTTTGCCCGGGAAATGGACCGTTTGACACCCGAGCAGGAAGCTGCTGCTAACCAGACCAGACAAGAGAAATGGCTTTCTACTGTTAAGGATTTTTACAGCCAAAAGGAGAAGATTGAGCCTTTCCAATTCTACCCCGAGGTAAGTCAACAATGTCGCTAGGCAGACTGACGCTGACAGAAATAGTCTCTTGTCAAACTCAACAACATCGAGTATGCAATGCAGCAGCTAGATAAGCTCGAACGCGAGATTGGCGTCGATGCTTGCGCTGAAGTCCTCCAGAAGAATGCCCCACCCCAGCCGCAACGCCTTCGCAACAACAATTTTGTCTTCACCATCAAAATTATTGAGGCTGAGGATCTGAAGGCATGTGACATTAACGGACTTAGCGACCCGTATGTAGTGCTCGGTGACGAGTACCAGAAGCGCCTAGCTAAGACACGAGTCATCTACCGCAACTTGAACCCTCGTTGGGAAGAGACCATTGACATCACCACCAATGGTCCACTCAATGTCGTTGCGACAATATGGGATTGGGATGCCATGGGCGATCACGACTGCGTTGGCAGAACATCGCTCAAGCTCGATCCATCACACTTCCGGGACTATATGCCCCGCGAGTACTGGCTTGATTTGGACACGCAAGGCCGCTTGCTGCTACGTGTGAGTATGGAGGGCGAGCGAGACGACATACAATTCTACTTTGGCAAGGCCTTCAGAACACTTAAGAGGACTGAGCGGGACATGACACGAAAGATTACAGACAAGGTAGGATATGCGCACCATGTCAGTTGACCCAGACTAATAACGGCAGCTGTCATCATTCATTGGCTACAAGCTTTCGCGCCGGTCACTTGATGCTCTTCTGAACAAGGGCGTAGCCTCCAAGGTAACAAATTACCTAGGAAATTTCCGATCTGCGCGACCCATGTCAGTTGTCCAAGGACCTACACAACAGGATATTACGCAGGCTCTTGGCCCTCTCTTTGTCTACTTTGACGAGAATTTTGCCATTATGAAGCAGACATTGACGGATGCAGCCATGATTATGGTCATGACGAGGTTGTGGAAAGAGACATTGGCAACAATAGAGTCGCTGCTGGTGCCTCCACTATCCGATAAGCTCTCACAACAGCGACCGCTAACCCAACAAGAGCTGGATATTGTGTTCAAGTGGCTCAAGATGCTGTTTGACTTTTTCCATGCCGTGGATGAGGATGGCAACGTCGAGGGAGTACCAATGGATGTGCTCAAGTCGCCCAAGTACCACGAGCTACAGAACCTCAACTTCTTCTACTTTGAAGCAACGGAGGACCTTATCCGCACGTCTGAATCCATGGCTGCAGCGAGTGCAAAGAGACAACAAGAGCAAGCGCAGCGCATGAACCGTATGTCTGCTCCAGCAACCATGGGTCACCAGTTTGGTGGCGCTGCAGGATTCGCAGGCGTGCCGTCTCGACGGCACAAGACGATTATGCTGTCACGCAACTTGGGCACGATGAAGAAGGCTAAAGAAGAAAAGAGAAAAGAAGCGCAAGCTGAGCCAAACGACGATATGATTTTGAGGATTCTGAGAATGAGGCCAGAGGCTGAGAGGTACTTGAAAGACCGAAGTAGACAAAAGGTATGTCTCGTCTTGGCATGAAGTTTATTGTTGTGCTTTTTTTCTAACCTGTTATGTATAGGAACGGCTTGCAGCTGCCCAGGCGGCAGAGGCAATTGTACGGCAAAGCCTGAACGCAGGTGGTGGCAGGATGACGGGTGGCATGGGTCTTGGGCGTCGGTAAATTGGGGATGGACAAGGGTTTTCTTCTTTCGTCACGTATGCGTAAGGTACTTTAGTAGGTGGGCGTTTTTGCTGCTTTCTTCTTTACCTCCTTCTGATACCTCTCTGCATCATTATCCATTTTTTATTCGATGACTGGTTTCCAGCTCTTGGTTGGCGAAAAGGGGTAGCTTCCAGGGACGGTAATGGTGATGATGGGTTATTTAGCTTGGCGTTTACTTTTCTTGTTGCACCTTCATTTCTACGCTTAGGAAATGGGGTAGAGCGCGATACGTTACGATGGTATATTTAATTTTCTGTTTTTTGGAGTCGCTTAGGGCCTACTAAGGTTGGCTAGATAGGTGAGTAAGTAGGTAGATAAATGAATATGCATCATGTTGAGTGTATGGGGGCGTCCGTAGGGGTTTAAGTCATGTATGCGTAATATTGTGATGCGATAAGATACGGATCAAGTATAATAGTCAAAGATCATATATGTAGTTTATGTCCGAGGTATCAAAATGACAAGGAGAATTCCATTATGAGTGGTATTTTATATACGACTTTATTTTCGCATTCTTGTAACCTACCAACCCTGACCGGGCTTCCTCGCCTGGTAACAACATTAGCAATTTGATCTGTCGGAGAGGAATAATCTGAGTGAGACAAGACTTACTGACACAGCACCCTTGCCTCCAAGCTCGACTTCCAGACCATCCGGGTATGTCTTGGGCGCACTGATCTTGTCTGGGTAGACGGACTTGACAGCGGCGCAGAGGCCGAAGACGGTTGCGATGAAAGTGCCCATGAGAACGAAACCCCACTGGGGACTGAAGTGGTTGTAGTCGTGCAGGGCTAGCACGCCGAGGATGTCATTGTCCTCGTGGCAGGGCTCGCCATAGTTGCGGCGCTCCTGCTTGTCCCAGTAGTTGCCGTAGGGATCGCGGTTTCCTCGTTTCTCGGCGGGTGGGTTGATGTAGCCGCCATTCTGTCACATATCAGATCAGCATTCTGGAAATCCTCTTGTCCCCGTTGAGTTGGGCCCCGGAGCGGAAAAGGCGTACTTGGTTGGGGTCGGAGAGCTCGAGATGGGCCTTCTCGGCGTCGGTCAGGGCAGTGCGGATCTGGGTGAATTGCGGGCGTGGGCGTGCTACGATGGGGACAATGGATCGGGCCAGCGGACGGGCCGCAACAATGCGCCTTGAGAACATGCTGCAGGGGGTGTGAGTGTGTTTCCTAGGGAATTGACGGGGTTGTGAGCGTACGTGGCGGCGCGAATGCGGGGGACAGGGCGGATTCGTCAAGTTGCTGTCTTGGTGTGTCGTTCGCGATGAGCTCAGTTGCGGCCCCAACTGGGCTTGGCGGGAGAAGAGTGGGTCCTTTACTGCTCAGGCTGGGCACAAGACTCCCACCACCAGCACCACATATGTTCTTTGTCCATGTCCCACCACAGCGCTGTCAAGCAGGTAACAGGAAGGAAGAAAAGAAAAATTCAAAGAATTCTCATACGGCTTTCAATCAAGCTCCTCGCCCATGCACCGTACACATTCGCATCTGGTCTTGCAGGCTGCGCGTCCCCGGCCTGGCCATGCGCGCCCGTGCCAGTCGTTAGCGTGACTGCCGCCAAACATTATCGCTGGGCTCTGTTTTCACCATCTCTCAACTTCGACATCACGTTGCATCATCCCAGCACGAGGCCGAATCTAAAATCTGGACCCATCACTGCTCTCAGAACCCACCCAGCTGCTCTGTAGTATCTGTTTTGAGCTGATATATGTCGATTTGGCCGCGTGCCGGGTGGTCTACAGGCTTCCCAGGCCGCCTCCATCGCCCTTCCTGAATGGAAGAAGTTACTGCCGCGGATCGCGACTACGACTCCATCCCACCACGCGACTCGGCCGATGCACCCAGCCCATCTGCCATTGCGCCCCATGCACACGGCACCGACGACGACGACAATGCGCCTCTGACCGCCAATGACGGAGAGCAGCTTGCCTCTGTAAATGGCCATGATGGTGGCGTCATGGGGCGGCCTGCAAAACGACGAAAATTAGAAGACACGACCACCACACAACGTCGCTCTACATCACGCGCCGCCTCACCCCCATGGAAGTCGTTTGTAGCAGATGGCCCCACAACCGTCTTTGAAAATGGTGTCAGGAAGTCATCGCGTGTGAACAGAGAGACTGCGCCACCCACGCCCACGCCCGAGCCCACAAAGCCCATCTCCCGGCCGGTCACCAAAGCAACGCAGACGAACGGTACCCCTAAGAGTGCGGCCAGGCGAGAGTCGCGCAATGGCTCAGGGCCGACGTCGGTCCCGAAAGGGAAAGCAGCATCTGCACTCGCTAGGAAGGCATCAAAACAGTCTTTGACTACGCCGGCCCGCAAGTCTGAGCGGAATACAAAGACTTCTGCTCTCACCAAACAGACACCAGTCACATCACCGCAATTGCAAAATGCATCGCCCAGCGGCGGAGTCCGCAAGCGGGGCACTCGCCAGCGGAGGGGCACACAAGTACTGACTGACCCGCCAGGTGACGAGTTCATGGATACTTTCGACACCAATGGTCACGACCCCGATGCTGGCCTATACGCGTCGCCCAATGGCTCCAATCCATCAATACCGGCCCCGCGATTGCGACTACGGCTCCGAAAGCCCGACCCCCCGAACCGCCATCCTCATCACGCCCCGCCCAAGTCGCAGTTCGCTTCACTCGAAGAATGGTTACAACAAGACGACCCGTTGGAAGGCGAGGAGTCGCTGCGCATAACACAGGAGAAGGCCCAAGACGAGGCACAACGCCGGTTGCGAATTGTTGAAGCGGCCGAGCACGGAGTACTGAGTCAAGAACAATGCAGTGTCTACGCTCCTGAACCTGCGCCAGAATTGCCAGTTCAGTACGGTCATTGGGATCATGTGGTTGCGCATTCTTTGCACTTTAACAAGCTACTTAAGGAAGAAAAGGCGTTTCACCGCCGGACAGCAAAGATACTGGCTAGAGAAGCCTACGAATTTTGGAAAAACAAGTTCAAGCGGAAGAGTCAGGATGAAATTGAACAAGAAGAGACGGAGCGACAGGTGGCTAGATACAAACAGCTGGTTAAAGATGTCAAGGACGCGTGGGGCTTGGTAAAGGTTGAAATTGACAAGGAGCGTGTCGCCAAATATGAGGAGGAACAGCTACAGCTTGGACACAAGGCTATGGACGACATGTTCAACCAGGCACAAGAAATTCTTGGAGGCCGCACCGCTGGTGATGGTGCATCTTCGCTGATGAGCGAGGATCGCGATTTCGACGATATAGAGGATTTCGAGAGCGCGGCCTCAAATAAATCCGAACAACAGCTCGATGACGATGTCATGTCTTCGAGTTCGGATAGTGAACCAGAAAATGAGCAGGACGATGATGCGAAACTTACCGCCGAACAGCTACGCGAAAAGTACGGCCAGCTTCCTGATTTACCGGTGACTAGTTCCGAGGATGGGGATGATTCCGGAGATGAAGAGGAGGAGGGCACGCCTGCGCCGACCCCTGACCCAGACATCGAAACTGAAGATCTTGAAGAGTCACAGGAAGCACTTGTGAATGGATTCCATGACCATGAAGACAATGAGAATGAGAAAAAGCCAGGTTACATTGACCCGGCTACTGTAGAACTCGATCAGGTTGATGACGCCCTCATGGATTCAGAAAACGACGATAAAAGCTCGGAATCCGGTAGCGAAGCTTGGTCAAGCAACGAAGGCTCTGGGACTGAAGACGACGATGGGGATGACGCCGACAACTCGGAGGCAGAAGACGATGATGACAGCGGAGAAGAGGACATTGGCTTGATGGGTTTCTTGGCACCCAAGGATGTGAAGAAGCTGAAAGAAGCTGCAAAAACCGCAATCGAGGACAATGAGCTGGAGAGTGCGGAACAAAAGGCAGGGCAAGTCAATGGCCATGCCGCCACGTCCATGGAAGATGAGGAGCGGAAACCTCATGTCAATGGACATGGTGTAGTTGCCGAAAATGACGAACCGTGTGTGAACGGAAATGCGGCCCCATCAGAGCCTGCTCCTTCCATTGAGGTTTCCGGACCTCAACCATCGGTCGAACCCACCGAGGCTACTCCAATGGAAGATGTTGTGCCATCTAAAAGTGTCTCTCGGTCTCGTCACGCATCCTCGCCGCCGAGGACCGAAGTCCCGTTCCTGCTACGAGGCACACTCCGGGAATATCAGCATGATGGACTAGACTGGCTTGCGAATTTGTACGAGTCCGACACCAACGGTATCCTAGCAGATGAAATGGGACTTGGTAAGACTATACAGACTATCTCACTTCTGGCCTACCTTGCTGTCCGTCACGAGATTTGGGGACCGCACTTGGTTGTGGTACCCACGAGCGTCATGCTTAATTGGGAAATGGAGTTCCGGAAATTTTTGCCTGGTTTCAAAATCCTCACTTACTATGGCGATATCAATGAGCGGAAACGGAAGCGATTGGGATGGCGCAACACGGGCAAGGACATGTACAACGTTGTCATCACCTCGTACCAACTCATACTTCAAGATGCTGCGGCTTTCAAGATGCGTCCTTGGCGTTACCTCGTGCTCGATGAAGCCCATAATATCAAGAACTTCAAGTCTCAACGTTGGCAGACTATGCTCAATCTTCGGACTGAACGAAGACTGCTGTTGACTGGAACACCTCTCCAGAATAATATCGATGAGCTCTGGTCGTTGCTGTACTTCCTGATGCCGGCTGGCTTTGCTGGAGAAGGTCGCATTGCTGGTTTGGAGGAATTCACACTTGCCCTGAAGAACCCTACATCTCAAATCTTGGATCAGGGCCGTCAACAGCTTGACGCAGAAGCACAAAAGATTGTTAAGCGACTTCACGAGGTCCTCAGACCGTATCTGCTCCGAAGACTAAAGTCTGAAGTCGAAAAGCAGATGCCAGGGAAATATGAGCATGTAGTCTACTGCAAACTCTCCAAACGGCAACGTCAGCTCTACGATGGGTTCATGGGCCGCGCATCGACAAAGGAGATCCTGTCGTCAGGCAACTACATGTCCATTATTAACTGCTTAATGTCACTGCGAAAAGTCTGCAATCATCCTGACCTGTTTGAAACGCGAGCCATTGTAACATCTATGGCAATGCCAAAATCCGTTGCTGCGCAGTACGAAATCAAAGATCTCCTTATTCGCAAGCGTTTACAAGAAGGCATGGAAGACAAGAGAGTAAGCCTGGATGCTCTGAATCTCAATTTCGCGCGACGAGAGCAGACGCAATTAGGGCATGCTCGGCGTACTTATCCGATCCGTGCCACACGACCCTTGGAAGACCTGATTGAGCGTCAAACTCGACGCATCAATAAACCAGTCGAGGCGGGTACGTCTCCACTGCAATCGGCAATGGCGGCAATGACCAGGCGAGAGCAGGTGGCTGTCCGAGACCATCTGCAGACATGTGTAGCTCTTACACGTGCTCGCACCCAGTTCATGCCGATATACGGAAAGGACATTATCGATGCAGTGACGGTTGACTGGCACGAGTATACTTTTGGTGCCATCACCGAAGGGAAAAAGGTACCTAGACCACCATTTTACCGGCCACACCACGCTCCTCATTCGACATATCATGGCTTCGGCCAGGCGCATCTGCAACCGAGGCCAGAGGATGCGATACAGTACGATATTGTCCAGCGACATCATGGTCGTCTCGGATTCAGGTCTCCACGCTCTCAAAGGGTCATATCACAATGGCACGATCAACAAATCACACACTTCTTCGACATGATTCCAACTCTAGAGCAACGTGCTGAAGCCTTCGAGCCCCTAATCACGCGCTTCACATGGGTCACACCCGCTGTTGCTGCTGAGGAGCTTGCCTCACTAACTTTATCCAAACGTGGTGTTGACCTCATTCGAGCCTCAGATGCAGCTCACCAACCAGATCCCTTCCACTCGTCGCGCATCCGGCAGTCCATTGCCTTTCCTGATAAACGCCTGCTTCAGTACGATTGCGGAAAGCTGCAACGGCTTGCAACGCTCCTTCGGGACCTGCAAGCTGGTGGTCACCGTGCTCTCATCTTCACTCAGATGACAAAGGTCCTCGATATCCTGGAACAGTTCCTCAACATTCACGGGCATCGCTACTTGCGTCTCGATGGGTCTACAAAGATTGAACAGCGCCAGATCCTTACCGATCGCTTCAACAATGACCCGCGCATATTATGCTTTATCTTGTCCTCGCGATCCGGCGGTCTCGGTATCAATCTTACTGGTGCTGACACTGTCATCTTCTACGACCTCGATTGGAACCCAGCAATGGACAAGCAATGCCAGGATCGCGCTCATCGAATTGGCCAGACGCGCGATGTTCATATCTACAAGTTCGTGAGCGAGTGCACTATTGAAGCCAACATACTTCGCAAGTCTAATCAAAAGCGCCTCCTCGATGATGTCATCATACAAAAGGGTGACTTCACCACTGATACATTCAACAAAGTCACCTGGCGAGACGCCTTGGACGAGGACATGGGTATCGATACGACCGACGAAGCCGGTGCAGCCATGGAACGCGTGCTTGGCGAGAAGATTGGCCTCCTAGGTGATGCACGCGTCATGGGCAGTGTTGAAGACACGGAAGACCGTACTGCGGCATCTATTGCGCAAAAGGAAATTGTCGACGAAATTCAAGAAGACAAAGTCGACTTTAATGAAAGCGTCAATGCAACACGAGCTGCTTCAGAAGCTGCTGCTGCCTCTACCTCCAAAGATAAAGAAGAGCTAGATATACATGGCAATGAGAAGCTGAAGAGGCATGTTGACGAGTACATGTTGAGCTTGTATCGCGAGGAATTTGGCAAAGAGCCGTATCGGCCGCCAACGGATCGGCAAAAGAGAAACCGCAAGGGGCAGGATCCGCATGTTAGGCAGCGCAAAAAGAAGTATTAAGCTCAAGTATTTTATGTATGAATGGTAATTTTGTTATCTCTTTGTCAAAAGGAACAACATAGTAAAAGAGGTTTCTTCTTGTATTAGTACGCTGTGTGAAGGCATCATGTGTATATCAGAGAAAGTAGTATGAGTAAGAATAAGACGCGAAATACTATTACTTGTATATATATATATAAGCTTGTGTGTATAATCGTAGAGTGGTGTTGCGTGAATCTTACATCCATATTGCATGTAGCGAAATCTAACACTAATCTTGACAAGTCAGATTTAGAGTACCACAACTGCATCACTTACCACATCATGGCAATTGACAGAAATAGAAATGTTTCAGACAGGGATATGTTTTGGAAAGGGAAAATTTTCTAGAAAGGGAGGTTTCGAGGAAAGGAAAATACTAACTGTCCGTGCATAGTATCGGCCGTAATTCATGTCGATATATCCTTGCATAGTCTGTGGCACATCATTATCTCTGCTCCCTTCTTAAGCTGGCCAATCGCCGCGATAATCAAAGCTGGTGATGAGCTTTTATGACGTTGTAGGCGGTTACTTATTAGCATTGATTGGGCTTTAAGCTCGCATATATTGCTCGGCGTACGCACTTGCCAGAGAGCTTCTGCTGGCGTAGCTGGAGGAGAAGGCGTACGCAGCTGCACGTTAAGCTTCGATAGAACAGCGTCTGGTTGGAGAGGAACAAGGCCTGCACCTCGAAAGGCTGAGCCGATATTGGCTGGCATGAAGAATCGATCGAACGCTGCCTTGAATGCTGGCAGAAACTCGAGCTTAGTGATGTGGTTGATATGGTGGCGGATCAGGCTCTCCACCTCACGGCTATACGCGCGTTTTAACGGCGAGAAGCAGCCAACGTCAAGAAGCTGGAATATGTGAGAAGAATAGGGCAGCATACAGAGCGTGTAGATATTGTTCTCCTCGCAAAACTCTTGGAACTCAAGAAACTGGTGGCTCTCATCGCCGTCAAGGACAAGGAGGCGACGTGTGCCGACAGCGCGAGTCTTCGTGTGGGCGTCAAAATGCTTTAGTCATGCAACGCTTAGCTCGTTGTTCGTTCAGCCATTGTCACTGACTGCGATTGCCCAGTTGCATGGTATATCTGCTTCCTCGTACCAGGCAGAGAGATGATACTGGCCAGCAAAGATAAGAAATGGTGGGACTGTCCAGCCAGCTGCATTGATTGCAGCGATCAACGTCACCCAATCATGACTGCCTGGCTTAATGGCCTTTGGCCGGCTTCTTCTCTCTGACGCTGTAACGACAAGCTGTGTCATAATCTTGCCTATTGAGATACCAGCTTCGTCGAAGTTGTAGACGTTCCCGTCGCAAATACCGGACTTCGCCTTTGTCCGCTCTATAAGCTCAAAAACAGCCTTTAATCAAGACTGGATCTTTACAAAGAGCTCGCTGCCTATCATACGCTCGATCAAAACGAGTAGTAAGAGAGCCTGTACGTCTAATGAAGTTGGCTGGCCACTTCTGCCCAATCTGGACATCGTCGCGCACAGCAGTATAGGTAGGCGCAAATACACGTAGATCTAGATTAATTATATAATTAGATATCACTTCCTCTTCTAGCTTTGTAAGCTTTTTGAGTTGGGCTAGCAATCGCGTCGGGCAGACATGCCAGCGCGTCGGCGGCGGAGCGTCGCTTCAGCTACGTTATAGACTTTAGCAGCACAGCGATTGCTTTGAATTTGCTAGTATTAGTAGATGAAATAGTAAGCTGAATATCTGCTTTATTTGACTGTAATTGAGTAACGTGTTGTGGAGCCATTGTATAGTAAGAGAGGAAAGGTGCGTAGGTTTAGTTGGGTGCGTCACTCGCTTGTCTGCGTCACCCGCTCATTCACTACGTGCTTTGTAGCGAGTATGGAAGATATCAAGAATGCCGCTCCTGCGGTTGCACGCTTGTCGCATTCTTCGGCATGGTTGCGTTGGTAGTGCCATTCATGGCTAAGAGCGGTGCTAGGATTATCGCCTGACCCAAGAAGTTGATACAATCTGCGATTCACAGACATATTGCTACAATGCAAGCTTAAGTAGCTTCTTAAGTGTTAGTAAATGTGACATTGCTAGCAACTAAAACTCTGAAAATGTGTGTTGTTATGCCCATGTCCGCAGAACTGCAGTGCATCTTACGGCGCCCGAACCGGCAGTATGACCGCTATGTATAGTAGTCAGCCAAAACTTTTTAGGCCTACTTCTATCTTTGCGCATACTTATTTACCCCACAGTGGTCCTACGCTAACTCTTAACTCTTAATCTGGAAGGTTACCTTACTATCATATGCCTGATTAAGCTAGCGTGATGCGTTCTGACTTGAAACCACATCTTGTAATTATGCTCAGTAAGCCAGGGACATTATTATGAGATATCAAGTCTTTCCATTTTAGGAATGAAATAGTGCTGATTTCAGAAGTCAGGCTTAGTGCTAATCAAAATGTCCTCACAGTCTCCAGTTTGTAATACGATATAAAAGTTTGACGTGTCGCGCTCAATAATCTACATCTAATAACAGCAGCATAAAGCACAACGATAAACATCTTCTAAAATGCATTTCAACAATATCTTTCTTGTCGTAGCTACGACCATTGGGTTGGCTACTGCTGGCCAAATCAACTTTTACTCAGACCGAAACTGCCAGAACTATATTGGCGAAGCTCACCCTGGCATTGACCAAATCACAGGGTAAGCAACCTTGCTTCCCTTTCTTCCAAGAATGGCGCTATTTCCATCTCGAATTTGACACTTTTATGCTGACTACACCCACTAGTGGCCCTGCAGGCGGCTTCTCTGCCCTTTGGGTTAACGGCGACCTGTGGTCTTGCACGCAGAGCTGCGGACCGTACTGGATCTGCGGAGACTCGGGCTGTGGTAATAAAGTCTCTGTGGCGACAGGTAAATGCGTTAGTTTCAGCACGGGCGTTTGGGGTGTGAATAAGTGTCAGTTCTGTTAAACTCACGGGTGGGGGGAGGGTGCATTAGAGTATTTGATAGAACAAGGAAAGCATCGAAGATACTGTCAATAAATGCGTGCAAAGAGCTTCTGAACAATAAAAGCGGGAGTTTTCTGGGTCATAATATGCATGACACTATAGTCTAGTAAAAAATATAGAATGACTAAACCTCTCCTTTGGCCTAAGTGGTTCTCCTATTGCACAGCTGGGGAGCAAGTAAACAAGCAAGCACTATGACTACTGTACGTGGTCAGTGCGTGCAACAGTTCACCCAATGCAACACCCCACCAAAATGCGTGCCCGCCAAAAAATGAAGCTTTTGACCACCACCAAAACGTTATTATCGCGGGATTTTTTGGTGAATTACTCGAATCATCGTATATTTGATATATATCTACTGATATTTGCTGGGCAACCGCACATTGCGGCCGCGCGTGGTGGTTTTGGTGGGAGGCTTGGCGGGCGGTGATGCATCAGCACCACCACTTTCAGCCTCCACAACACGACGCCGCTTTGTTTTTTTTGTATTCTGAGTTGATGAAGCTTTTCTTTTAGCTATGTTCTGCTTATCGCGAGCTTTTCCTGCGGTTGCAGCAGCGCGATCTTGTGCCTTTTGGGCGCGCGCGGCAGCCAGTTGTGCAGCTCTCGCAGCCCGCTCCTGCCGCCGCACCATTCTCGTCATTTCACGAGCCTCCCGTGTCTCTGCAGCCATCAGTTTCTTATACGCAGCTGCGGCAGCTCGCCCCTCCCTCTCCTGTTTTTTTGGAGTTTTTTTTCATGGTCTTGCTGTTTTTCTAGTGCCTCGCGGGCTCTGGCCTCCCTCACCGATCGCGGGCTTCACAGTACTGCAGTACTGTGATACTCTTTGTGCTGCAGCAAGTCGAGAAGCTTTCTATCAGATTTGCGGGGTTTTTTTGGTAGTAATACTACCCCGCAGTTCGTCGTTTTCATGGTGTATAAGCTCGTTCTGGATCTGCAATGAATGCAGCGCCTGTTTGAGCTGTTTAGCTGCATTTTTTGATATATCCGGCACAGCAGCGTCAAATAATTTTGACAGATCCCTCCAGCTATCTCCATCACCTGCCTCTCCAGTTTCTGTATTTGTATCGGCTCGCGGTGGTGGTGTTTTGAAGCGTTTTATCACGACGTCGGGATTGCGCGGATGGATCCCAGTGACCCGAAAACTGCTTAATATATTATCAGCTGTGAAAGCAGATGTATATGCCGCCCAAAACAAGCGTAGAAAATCATTTTTCTGCATATTGATAAGGCCTTGATTGCTGTAGATCAGATTGGTGAGCTCGGTGCTGTACGCGGCTGCCAGAGGTGAGTACACGCCAACGTCGAGTGGCTGGAGGCTGTGAGTGGCGTGAGGCGGAAATACTGCGAGTAGTATTCGATGGGTATGGCAATACTCGATGAATGAAGGCGTCAGGTGACTGCCGTGCCCATCGACGAGAAGCATCCGGTAATCGCGTTTTGCTTTCTCCTTCGTACGCTGATCGAACACCTGCTCAACCCAAGCTCGCGCGAGTTCATTGTTATTCTATCCTGACGAGCTTGTGGAGGAAAAAACTCGGTGTTTTCCCACCACCAGATCCTGTAGCCAGTTATCGCGAAGACCATCTGAGCCCTCGTAGATTATCGTAGGATCTACCGAGCTCCCATCTTGGAGGAATTGCCGCACTTTCTTTTGATCCAAGAGCTCCTTTGAAAAAGATTCTTTTTGATGGTGAAATACGGCCAA
>NRSV01000052.1:137355-152921 GCA_002286855.1 Bipolaris cookei | reverse complement strand
CGGTGTTTTCCCACCACCAGATCCTGTAGCCAGTTATCGCGAAGACCATCTGAGCCCTCGTAGATTATCGTAGGATCTACCGAGCTCCCATCAGCGCAAATACAGCCAATAATCGTCGTCCAGTCCCTACTCCCATCTTGGAGGGATTGCCGCACTTTCTTTTGATCCCAGAGCTCCTTTGAAAAGATTCTTTTTGATGGTGAAATACGGCCAAATAAGAAGCTCTTCTCGTCCATATTGTAGATATTATGTGGCGCGACGTTATACTGATCGAGCTTAGCATAGAGGAGATCAAAATATGATTGATAGTTGGCTGCATTGTCAGCCAGATGACGGTCGCGGTCGATGCTGGTGGATTTTTTGATGAATATTTTGTCGTGGTGACGCGTCAAAAACCGAGTAACCCAGCTGTTGGAGGGCTCCCATTCTGCAATAACCGCTACATAATTTTTTACTATCGCTCGGGAAGGTGGTAGGCTGCGTTCTGATAGTTTTTCTATATATTTCACCAGCTCAGATTCTTGTAGTGGAGTGAGTAATTGGCGTTTTTGGGCAGCTGCCGTTCGCGACTGTTTTGTTTTGGTGCCGACGCGTTAATGTTGTGAGCTTAACAGCAAATTTTTTTGCAGCTGCGCGGTATGAAAGTTGACCTTCTACATCTTGCGAATCAATTGCCGCAATCGCTTTTGCAAGAGCTGTCATAGTTGTGGAGATATCACGTGTTGAATATGATGGGTGGATATTTCGGTGGGGCAGATGGTGTTGCATTGGGTGAACTGTTGCACGCACTGACCAAGTACAGTATAGCTTTTTCCAGAGTCACGGAGTGCTTTCTGGCGCTGCTTTTCAGCCAGCTTTGCACCTAGCTCCTTCCTCCGCTCCTCCTAACGTCTTTCTCTCTCGATACACTTCGCCTTGACTAGCTAAAGCTTGCAGAGGCGAGCTTGCTCCTTCAGCTGTATCATTTCTGCTTTTTGAAGCTGTTGTTTTACAGCTTGTTGTTATCGTAATACCTCATCATCCCCAGCTTGTTGTATACGCTTGGGTGACCAGAAAATAGCTCTTCCGTGGTACCCCTGATTGCTTTCAAGCCGGAGGGTGTGGCTCTTGTTTTCCATCCTCTTCCTGATGGCTAGGGAGTCTCTAAGGCCCCTAACCTCTCCACAGAGTATACTGTTTTGAGCTGCAATGTAGTGCAAGCTTCGTTGAAGCTTCTTGACGTCCTTATCGCTTTGACCCTTCACTGTACGGCATACAATAGACTCAAGCTTGAGCCAGTTCTCTCCACTGAGTACAGAAGTTGAGCTTTCATCTGAATCTGATGCCTCCTTAGCAAACCTCCTGAGTATAACCTCAGGGTTGGGTGGGTGAATACCAGTTGCTTCAAAGGACCTCCTGATAGCTAGAGGTTTAAAAGTACTAATCCAAGCTCTCTAAAAGAGCGGGAAGAAGTCTTCTTTACTAACATTGAGTAACCCCTGGCTGGCTTGAACGAAGTTTGCCAGCTCAGTTGAGTAAGCGCTTGAGAGAGGTTTGAACACCCCGACGTCAAGGGGTTGAAGCGTATGGATAGTACGAGGTGAAAATACAGCCAAGAGGATCTTGATGCCATTGCAGTAGTTGGTAAAGTTCATAGTAACATGGAACCCATGGCCGTCAGAGAGTAGCAATCGATAGCCAATTGAAGCATGCCGTCTAGCCTTTCTTTCAAACAACTCCTTGAGCCAAGCTAGTCCTATATCATTGTTGCTCCAGCCAGAGGGAGATGAGGTAATAAAGCCTGAGTGGTTATCTGCATCTGTAGCATCCGTTCAACTTGATTGAACTGCTCCATTGGCTCCCTTAAAGATGAGTGAAGGACTCAGAACTGAGCCATCTGAACAAATACAAGCCAGCACGGTTACTCACTCAGTTGAATCATCTTGAAGAGCTTTAGCAACTCCCTTTTATCTATAAAGTACCTTGTCGAATACTCATTTTGTTCTACCAACTGTTCCAAGTTGAAACACCTTCTCACCCATATTAAATATATGGGTGGACTCTAGTTTATAATCCTCCATCTTTTCATACAAAGTCTTGAAGTACAAGCTTTATTTAGCCTCTGAATCAGATTTGCGGCGTAGCTTATCCATCCCCTGACTATACCGAAAGATGAGCTCATTTGAGTTCCTGTTGATGAAACGGGTAACCCAGCTTTTTGAACCCTCTTTTCCAGCCAAAGATGAGTAAATTACTGTATCACTGTTCTTATAGGTGGTGAGCATCGCTCAGTAAGCGTTTTAATGTATGGTACAAGCTCAACTTCGTGTTGTGGGTGGAGGGATACCGTGCCCCACCACTTCGTCCTTGCAACCACTTCGTGCGTGCGCGGCCTCACCAAAACTACCTCAAAAATGAGGCTGTAGAGCCACACTAAAAAGCTATTATCATGTTGAAAATACTCCGATCACATGTCAGGAGGACGCTAGGTCACATGACTTGGCGCCGCCATTTATTAGCCGAGCTATACATAGAGCAATCTACACACTTGTCAGATTGTTATGTGTTATCAAGGACGGTGAATTGATTGTGAAAAAATGAATTGTAGTGATTTTCTTTGTTGTGATTGTTGTCTGTCATTACTTATGTGCAGTGTCTTGCTATTGCCTCGGTAGGTGCTTGTTTCATGTAGGTATCAACATACATCGGCTGTAATTCATGCCGATACATCCTGGCATAATATCGACTGGGTTTCGCGGCTTAGGTTGCTGTTATCTGACAACACTCAACAACCACTTTTAGCCCCAACAGAACCATCCATTACATAGTCATACTATGGCAGAGGATCTAATTCCAACATATCGCGATATTTTATAAGTGGCGATATCAATAGGCCTTAATATATATATAGCTATAGAAATCGAGATGGAGTTCTAATTGCGTGGCCGCGACGCGAGATTAGAGGTGGTGAGCCTGCAGCACCTCCCTGAGGTTCCTCACTACCTTGAGGCATCGCAGTAGGCCTCTTTTTTCCAAATAGCCTTTGCAGAAGTCTTAAAGCTCTTTATCTTACCTATTTGGGAAGTTTTGAGAACTTTCTGAAGTTGCTTTACAGCCTTGCGAGCCGCGATCCTCGAGACCTTTTCAATAGCCTTCTCCTTCTCTCTCTGCCTCATTAGGCTCACTGCAAGCCTCGCCTGACGCCTCTGCTCCTTCTCCCTCGCCCTCACCTGCGTCGTCTCCTCATGTTGCCTCATCGTATTAGCTTTTCGAAGTCATAGTTGCTCCTCCTCCTGGAGATGGAGGCGATCGCGTGCCTGCTGCACCTTCCTTGGAGACCAGAATATAGCTCCACCATGGTACTCCTCAGCCTTCTGCAGGGGTAGAGGCTTGCCTCGTTTCCTGCGTGTTCTCTCATTGACTAGAGCCTCCCTCAGTTTCCTTCCTCGAGGAAATTGTTTTCAACTGAACTTGAGTGAATAGCCTGGCTTAGCTTTTTGGCCTGTCTATCGCCTTGATCAACGACTACCTTACATAGTAGACGCTTCATCTTCCTCCAGTCAGAGGCAATAAGAGCTGAGGAGTTACTGTCACTAGCGGAATCAGGTATAGAAAAGCGCTGAAGGATTACTTCTGGGTTTAAGAGGCAGTATCCCTGTAGCCTTAAAGGCGTTCAGGATTGTCGTTTCCTTGAAGGAGGCCTGCCAGGCTTGGTGGAAGAGAGAAAATAAGTCTCTCTTACCTATAGAAGTAAGGTCTTGGCTCCTATCCATGAAGGCAGAAACTTCATTTGAGTACGCTGTTGAGAGAGGCTTGAACATGCTGACGTCGAGAGGCTGCAGCGTGTGGATTGAGTGAGGAGGATATACTGCGAGGAGGATCTTGTTCTGATCACAGTATTCAATAAAATTCATTGTTAAGTGAGATCCATGGCCGTCAAGGATAAGTAATCGATAGGAGGAGCGAGCCTTCGCCCTCGTACTGCGATTGAACACCTGTTGAAGCAACGTGAGGCCTATATAATTGTTCGTCCATCCAGAAGGCGAGAATACTCGAATTTGGTATGTATCTGGATTGAGGGCCTGCAGCCAGGTGTCCTGTATCGATTCTGAGGCTGACTGATATATGAGGGCAGGCTCGAGGTAAGATCCATCAGCGCAGATGCAGGCCAGCAGCGTTATCGACTCGCGCGAGCCATTCTGTATAATACTTCTCCTTCTTCCATTCTCACACGGGGCTCTACGAAAGATCCTCGAGTGATTTACTACACCAAGCATGAAGCCCTTCTCGTCCATATTAAAGATATGATGCGCCTCGACGTGATGTTGATCGATTTTATCGCGTAGGAGGCTGAAGTAGAGGCTGTACTTACTCCTAGAGTCAGCTTTGCGGCGATAGTTATCCATGCCTAGTGCCCACTTTGAGATAAGCTGATCAGGATAGCGCTGAACAAAGCGACTAGCCCAGTGTACTCAACCTCTCTCTTGGCGATCTGCGACGCAAAATTGCGTATCATTGACTGAGTAGGTGGTAGGCCTCTCTCTGTCAGTCAATTGATATAAGCTATTAAGGCCTACTCTTGGTGTGGGTGAAGGAGTTGTCGTTTTTGGTTGCCTATTGTGGGTGAGGCGCAGCAGCGACTCTGGTGTCTTCGGGCGAGTGTAGATCGAACAACCCATATTTTTTTGCAATTTCAGTATAGATAAAAGGCTCTGAAGACCCTAGGGCAGCAATAGCTGCAAGCGCAGCCTCAATATTAGTTATAGTAGTAAAGATATAAAGTACTAATATTGTAGTGGTTGCGAGCACAAAGTGGTGGGGCACGGTAGATAGCTGACGCTGCGGGGCTTGGTTTCTCCTTGATGGCTTCGAGCGAGCGTACATCGGTTAATGTTGTACTTGGCAGCAATTTTTCTATACGAGAAATCATCTTCTGGTTCTCAGGGGTGGGCATTGAGCAAACCTGGGCATTGCGCGCACAGGGACTGTATAGGTTACGTTAGGCATCACTCTCATCTCACAATAGAGTTTATTAACTGTTGTGATCAGACTAAGATCCTAATCGTAATGTACCCACCTCATGCGACTCATACGCTGCAGCCGCTCGACGTTGGGCTATTTAAGCCGCTCTCCACTGTCTATTCGAACAAACTGTCGAGTTTCATGGATAGATGCCAAGTGCTGCTTCCTATCACCAAGTCCCATTTCTTCCCACTATTCTGGCAAGCCTGGCAGGTCTCGTTCAAGGAATCTACGATTCCCTGAGCCTTTGAAGCTACTGGTATATCGCCGTTCAATCCAGAAGTTGTGAGAAGCTCTAATTGGGGAGCGTCAGCGGAAGTAGAGATCGCAGCCTGGCGCACTCGAGCTACCTGAATATTGTCATGGTGGAGCTAGTTTCTGGTCGCCGCGGAAGGTGCGCGAAGCTCATAGCCTCTACGAGCAGAAACAGCGTGATCCTGAGATACTACAACATCAAAAAGCTATTAGAATCCAAGCTCAGGAGGAGGCAAAGCTGCTTAAAGCTCAAGAGCTTGATATATGGCGTCGCGCGCGAGCAGAGGTGAGGCTATCACGGGCGAAGCAGAAAGCTGATGAAGCTGCCGAGCGAGCTGCTCGCCAAGCTGCCCGTAGAGCTGCAAAACGACTACAAAAAGCCCTCAAAACTCCCCAAAAGGTAAGAAGAGAAGACTTAAAGCTCGTGTAAAGCCTATATCAAGAAATATAATAGCTGGTGATCGTGGTGGTGGTAAGCAGCCACACGATCGTTCAGCTGCTCCACCGACCCCGCGATCACGACCTGGCCGCGATATCAAGTTACCAGCCAAGTGTCGATAGACAGATGATTATACTGTTACTTCTATATTCAAAATTTCTTGCAACAACAGCTATTTCGCGGGGTTCTGCAGCCTCAATTATATGGTGGTTTTGGTGGGGTGGAGCGGGCATACCGTCGTCCCGGGCATACCGCCGTCCAGCACGGTACAGTATCAATTGCTCTTTTAAAGAATAGCAGATGGTTGTAATTCTATCACTGTCTGTACGTACATGTGTCGCAAGCCTTGCATCGACCTTCAGCACCATGATGATGCTGATCGCACGCTTAAGGCAATAACCAGTACTTAGGTACTTACGTGCTATTGGTGGACCCTACAAGTTACTTCAAAGTCGCATTAATTAGTACTCCAGGGCGACTTCTCTGCTGCTGTATTCGTTCTTCTACCAACCGGAATACTCGATCCAACTTGTCTAGCGGAAAGGGTGACGAAGTCGAGACTCGTGCCAAGAACCCGAGTGCGGAGCCCATGCGATGTAGAACGGCGATGCCATCTGGGAAAAGGTCGACTGATATTGATACAGTGCAGAAGGCAGATACAACAGCGCCCAGAATGACCCTAAGATTATAAATTAGTCACCTAAGTGGAAGTTGAAGTTCGGGTTAGCTTAGGCTATTTCGAACCTGTCCATAGCCGCCTGTGATGGGTCCACATCAACAGCAAGCTCCTCGAGCACTCGAAGCGCAGCCATCGCTACAGCCCTGATGCTATTCTCGTACGGAATCTGACACGTGCCACTTTGAAGTATTCGGCGATGCATACTGAGCAAGAGCTCATAGTATTGAAGATGTAAGGCTTGACGTCCTGGTAGGATTGTTGTCGAGACTGCGTCCATTGCATCTGCATACCAATCGTTAATGAGTGCTTTTGATCTCTCAAGAACGATGGCCAGCTCCGGGCCATTCAATGATACTGCTCTTCGACTGTAAAGATCTGAGGACATGTTGGATATAACCATTGCAAACCGCAGCGCGACTCTGGTGTCATCTCTCATGTCGGAGTTGCATGCTGTAAATGGAGGCCGGTGATGAATGAAATCATCGTTTAGAAACTGCAATCACATTTGTCAACATGAGAAAGGCTGATTATTTGGGAAATTTTGTTTACAAACCGATATTTGCCCGAGTCTCCAGCGGTAAGTTTTCTCCATGGCATATAGGTACCAAAAGGAGATTTGATAGCTTTTCATATCTGAGTTCAAAGCTTTTGCCATTTCGCATGCGTTTAGTGACTCGAGCTTTAGGCGCTGGGAAATAGCTACAGCATCTTGCAGCAGCAAATCTGTGTCACTCGGATCGATGTATCGAGAGGCTTCGACCTATCAGAATTTTAAGCGTTCTTATCTCTAGTTATCGTCTGCTGGTTTCCTACTAGAACTACCAGAGCCTAGTGCTGTTTGTAAGCTGAAGGTGCAAGAGTATGATTGACCTGCGACGGACCTTGAACATAAGAATGGAGCATCCAGTGCGGCGCCATTCACTTGCTGCGGCTATGGCTTTGTTATAGTGCAGGATCGCAAGATCGTGATCAGCCCGATTGGAGATACTCGGTGGCGCAACTTGCCCAGTGAAAGCCAAAGCCATCAATGAGTGAACAACACAAGACTTCATGGGGTCATACACGCCGCTGAGGATAACTTCATCAAAATATTCCACGAAATCTGCCTCTTCGATGAGCCCGTGACCTCTGTAAGGGAGTAAGCATGAGACTGGATATTGGAGGAGTCGTTTTACAGGTTGTGATTAGCAATTGCTGCTGGAGTGAAAATAAGTATTCTAGTATCCATTGGGGAATTGGGTCTACTCTTACTCTGTGCCACATCTTTGAGGAATTCAGTGCTTGCATCCGGGCATGTGGTGTGTTTCCTTTTGTAGCCCTGAGCATCGACATGATCCAGCAAATCTACAAGGACTGCTTGCATTTCTTCACTATTAACGGCATGCGGCTCCATCTTGGCAATCAAGACTTTTGTGGTATCCAGAACTAGCAACGAGGGTCTCTTCATAGGCAGAGAAAATTCCAAACCCCAGAGTCCGCTAGCAGCATCTGTGCCTATAGACTCAAAGGTTCCACCTTCTCCAGCGTACGTACCAGGCTCCTTAAAGGCATTAGTAGGTGAGCTCCAGAGGCGTTTCATGCTCATATGACTTACAGCACTCGGTAGTTGGGCAGCTAGATCAAATAGCATGGACCCCTGTGATGTGTGCCTTGTAGAACTTGGCGCGTCTGAACATGCGAAGGCTTGGCAAGACACATCGTTCCAGGGCTCGGTAGACCAGGGAGTGAATTGGGTATCAAAATCGCTAGTTGTTGTTATTGTGTCATATGTGTGTTCAGAACTTTGTGACGATGAGGCGAGGTCTGTAGTAGCTGATGATGGTGCTCGGAGTTCACAATAGGTTTCTGCCTGACGAGTCGCTGAAATGCTGTGACATGCTTCACGAATTGATGATCGAGGATTCGTAGGAAGTCTTCCACGCTTCCGTGAAGGCAGGTAACGACAGGGCACACCATGAACCTGTGAGCGGCGTAAAGTCTTAACGAATCGCCTGCACGTTGATGTGGATTGCCTACCTGGCATTTCTGGCATTCCGGATATCCACCATCGCCTATCACACATTAGGCCGATTACATCTCCTACCAGCACCATGCCGACGCCTTTTCGGTGCCATGTCACGTACATCTAGTTTTCTTTAGCCTGCAGTTCTCGCACGCACCAGGCCGCCTTTTATATATAGCTTCGGTAGTATGCATTAGACTAGGCGCAGCAGAGTTTAAAGATTGTTGGCGATTGAACTGCATTCTCTAAAGGTATAGAACGGAAGAGAGTTTGGTGCGTAGGAAGAAGATCGAGATAAGATTTATATACAGACTCTTCGGAAGCCTAAAACTCTATTTGATTTCGCAGGGTTGAGTTTATATTCATACTGTGATCATTCTCCATCTATGCGCTATCCCTATTGTGAAGATCTTAGGGTGAAGTGCCATTGTAATCTTTAGGGTGTTTTGTTTGAATTCGATCAAAGGAGTAAGTAGCGCGATTTGCGACTAACGTACCTCACGGGCGAGCCGCCCACCCGGGCGAGTCGCCCACTTTTGCCAAGAGCACACCAAACTACCCTTCCTGCACCAATGCCTCAACAATAGAGCCAAAGTAACGCGTTGGACGGGCCTCAAGTACAGTTTGCACTCTTAGCTCTTCAACAAGACCCTAAACTCTCAGTACGACGCGCTGCAGCTATCTACAACGCGCCACGAACAATCCTACGCGATAGACGCGCTGGACGACCTTCACGCGCTGATACTATGGCCAACTCACGGAATTTGACCAACGCTGAGGAGAATGTGATTGTTGAGTACGTACTTGAGCTTGGCGAGCGAAGATACCCCCTCAGCTATTAGATGTAGCCAATATGGCCAATTCCTTGCGAGAAGAGCGCGGTTTAGGCCCTGTTAGCTCAAACTGGGCCAGTACGTTTGTTTCGCGCCAGCCAGAGCTTAAAGTGAAGTTTTATCGCAAGTACGACTACAAGAGAGCCCTCTGCGAGGATTCTGGGGTTATACAGGGCTGGTTCAAGTCTTGTAGCCAACATCAAAGCCAAGTACGGCATCCAGGACGACGACACGTACAACTTTGACGAGACAGGCTTCAAAAATGATGTAGAAGTAGTATCTGAGTAATATCACAACGCGTTACACCCTAGATAGACGCAGAGTGTGGTGTGGTCTTCGCAAAAGTGGGCGACTCGCCCGTGAGGTACGTTACCTAATCGCTAAAATGGTACATAGCTAGCGGTGAAGTATTACCTAAGAACCAAGATTGACTAAGTGATGGAAGGTCCGATTCATTTCCTCGTGCTTTGCACCTACTCTAGAGCTTTTTAGTAGTAACGTACCTCACGGGCGAGTTGCCCACGCGGGTGAGTTGCCCACACGGGTGAGTTGCCCACTTTTGCCCTGTATGGTACAATACGATACAAGATCTTATTCAGAGTCTACTTCTACTACTTTCTTACACGTATGCGCGTTATGCCCAGTCTTATTACACAGTCTACACCGTCGTTGAGATGGCTTACCTACTTCCGCGCGCACCCGCTTCTTTAGCCTCTTCCCATCACTACGCGCCCCAAAATCCTTGAGAGTAGCTAGGCGCTCTCCATCTCCAACTGTTAAGGTCCCTTCTGCCTGAACCCGCTTTCTTTTGTGCGATTTACGGCGTGTGGCGGCCTCGTTAGCTGCTCGAAGCTCAGCTATTTCCTGTTGTGCCAACGCCAGCTTATGCGCTATAATCGCTGCCCCCTTTGAAACCTTCTCAAATGCCTCTACCATAGACGTTGGCGAACTGCCTAGGTGCTTCTGAACTCTTGCCTTCACCAGGGTTGATTGCGGCCCTAATTCAAGGGTATTATTTGGAGTTTGCGGCTGCCAGGGCTCATTGTTGGGTAGTGGTGGCGATGGGGTACGCAACTGGACATCAAGGGCTAATATAACCCGTTCTAAGTCAAATGGTACCAAGCCAGCACCTCAAAATCCCCCTTGGATATTACCAGAAGTGATTGAGGCGCTAAAGGCGTGCTTAAAGCAAGGTAGGAACTCTTGTTTTGTAATATGGCTGATCTGGCTGCGCATAAGCGCTTCTACTTGGCGTCCATATGCCTGCTTTAAAGAGGCAAAACAGCCCACATTAAGTGGCTGTAAAAGGTGAGACGAGTGCAGAGGCATGCAAAGAGTAATAATCTCGTTATCCTTGCAGTAGTACTGGAAATCCAGCGAGTTATGGCTCTCATGGCCGTCAATAACGAGCAGTCAGTGGCTACCAACTACCTTATTCTTTGTATGCGCACCAAAGTGCTTCGACTACCTGGTACCCTGATTTGAGGCTTCAGTGGCGCATTATGGTTAGCAAAAATGGATGAACTACGAAAGAGATTAATGTAGCTTAATTGAAGCACTTTGTTGAGCAGATAAAGAGGCAGAGGGTAGATAGCCATGTGCTGCTCATAATCGACGGCCACGAAAGCCACAAGTCGCTTGCCTTCCAGGATCTTTGCGATGAGAATAATACCATTACCATATGTGTGCCTCCACACTCATTCCATATCCTGCAGCCATTTGATGTAAGGTGTTTTGCTCCTTTGAAATGGGAATATAGCAAAAAGATCAGAGCCTTGGCAACAGACCATATTGATCGAATTGATAAAAAGGCATTCATTGCGTCGTTTGCAAAGGTTTTTGAGACAGCTTTCTTAAAGAAATACATTATTTCAAGCCTCCGAGCAAATGGCTTAGTGCCTAACGACCCATCAGTGGTACTATCGAAACTTGATGTCAAGCATCGCACGCTAGCACCGCCCCTACCAGGGGCGACACAATGAAACCCCAAGACACCCACCAACGCTGCTGAAGTAGAGACTAAATCTACGCTATTTTGAAATCGCATTCAAAGACATTAGGGTTTCCCAACTTCTACCGTGGTTGATATACTTGATCAGCTTAGAAAGGGCACTGAGATAATACTACATTCGTAGACGTTGCTAACAGCCCGAGTGCTGCAACTTGAAGCGTCAAACAAGGCTGCTTCTGAGCGTAAATCGCGGAAAAGGAGGCGGATTCAAGAGTGCGGGGACCTTTCAAAGTAATAGGCAGAGGAATTAGTGACTGAACTAGACGTTAGGGCGCAGGTAGAAGGGGAAAACGCGTGAAGGTAGGACCCGAACAGGCGCAGGCAAGCAGCGCAAAAGGCACTGTAACCGTTGCGACGAGGTAGGGCACAACTTACGCACGTGTAAGAAAGATACAATAGAGGCTGGCCACTAATTACATCTACTTGTAGCTATGGTATACTGTTGTGGTGTTGAGCAATTGCATATAGAAGCTCTGAGAGTTCATAAGGGCGGACCACTCGCCTAGCTGTTTCACTCACTATGCAGTCATGTTATAAAAATCTAATATATTCTTCTTCTAATAGATATCTATAGTATATCAAACTTTTATTACTATAGCTTCTATATTCCTCGCGATGCAAAGATACGAAGATTTTGGTGTTCTGCTTTCATTACGTATACCCGAACGTGAGATTTTCGCCAGTCTACCCCTACTAAGAAACTAGAAGTTGGCGGCGCTGTAAGAACACGAGCCTCGAACATACATTCTTTGCCTTCTTTTCCTTCTTGCCCTTCTTTGGCCTGCTTTCCTTCCCTTCCCCCTACCTTTTGGTCTTTGCACTTTGCCTTTGTTCTTTTTTCCTTGTCTAGTAAGCTATTGATTCTAGTAAATCCCTCCTAATAGGATTAGACTTAACGTGTTCATCAAACTACGTTATGTCAAGCTCTTACTGTTCACAAAGCAAATGAATCTAATCTTTCGAGCAATGTATATTGTGGTGTTGTATCACGTGATCAGACTGCGGATAAATAATAAGGATTCTTTTTGGAGAAGATAGGTAACGTAGTTTGCAAGCGAGCGCCGCACCCCACCAACTTCGCGCACCTCTTTCAACTCCATACACAATGGCCCAACGTAGCGCCAGTCAGTTAGTTTCAAATGGATCAGACATTCAGCTTGCCATCTCATCTATCAAATTTGGTCAAATATAAAGCAATCGAAGTGCTGCTGCTATCTACAATGTGTCTGAACGAACGATCCATCGCCGACGCGTCGGCAAGCCTGCGCGACGCGATTGCCAGCCTAACTCAAAAAAGCTTACCAAGCTAGAAGAGGATGTAACGTAAAAGACCACTGAGCCGGACACTTTTTCTTGGCATTGCGAACATCACTTCTAAAGCCACATGCCCCAACCACGTGAAGATTTATTAACTCAGCGAGAGGGTAGAATTGCTCTTGCTATTCAGGCCTATCCTACCGGCCATTTTAAGAGCATTCGACGCGCTGCTGCTGTCTGCGACGTTCCTTTTCAGCGGCTTTCTGATTGGCTGAAGAAAATCACATTTTGGCCCAAGCATTCTTAAACCGCCATAAGCTTACTATAAGTGAAGAACAAACAATCGTACGGTATATTCTTGACCTAGACCCACGAGGTTTTGCTCCCCGACTGTGCGAAGTAGCAGATATGGCAGAGAAACTACTGCGCGTACGAGATGGCCAACCTTTAGGCAAGAACTGGGCAAAGCGATTTATATCGCGTTCGGACAAGCTTAAAACAGCTTTCGATCGAGCAAAAGACCACTAAATAATACAGCAGGAAGATTCAGAGGTTATTAGTGCAAGGTTTGAGTTCGTACGAGAGACAATTGAAAGGTATGGGGTTCATTCAGACGACATCCACAAATTTGATAAAACTGGCCTTCAGATGGGCGTAATTGGTTCAAGGAAGGTAGTTACAGGTGCATAGCATCATAAAAAGCCTACTCTTACGCAGCCAGGCAATCGCGAGTGGGTTACAGTCATTCAGAGCATCTGCGCTGCGGGATACGCTACCCCGCCATTCATTATCTACTGTCGCACGCGTAGGTGCGGTGAGAAAATGGATGTTGTTGTTTGTCGCACGCGTACGTGCGGTGAATTGATGTGTGTATTGTGTGTCTTGTATGTATGATCTTCTTCTTCTCCTTGATGTTGTGCTCTCTACAACTGTCTTTTGTACACGACCATTGCAGGGGCTTGTTACATGTAGAATATCGACATACATCGGCTGTAGTCCATGCCGATATATCCTGGCATAGTGTTGGCCGTAATTCATGCCGATATGTCCTGGCATAACATCGGATGTAATTCATATCGATATATCCTTGCATAGTCTGTGACATCTACAAAGGACGCATCCACATCTATGCTTGTTACAAAAAAGCAGGTATACCGTACGATTGTTTGTTCTTCACTTATAGTAAGCTTATGGCGGTTTAAGAATGCTTGGGCCAAAATGTGATTTTCTTCAGCCAATCAGAAAGCCGCTGAAAAGGAACGTCGCAGACAGCAGCAGCGCGTCGAATGCTCTTAAAATGGCCGGTAGGATAGGCCTGAATAGCAAGAGCAATTCTACCCTCTCGCTGAGTTAATAAATCTTCACGTGGTTGGGGCATGTGGCTTTAGAAGTGATGTTCGCAATGCCAAGAAAAAGTGTCCGGCTCAGTGGTCTTTTACGTTACATCCTCTTCTAGCTTGGTAAGCTTTTTTGAGTTAGGCTGGCAATCGCGTCGCGCAGGCTTGCCGACGCGTCGGCGATGGATCGTTCGTTCAGACACATTGTAGATAGCAGCAGCACTTCGATTGCTTTATATTTGACCAAATTTGATAGATGAGATGGCAAGCTGAATGTCTGATCCATTTGAAACTAACTGACTGGCGCTACGTTGGGCCATTGTGTATGGAGTTGAAAGAGGTGCGCGAAGTTGGTGGGGTGCGGCGCTCGTTTGTAAACTACGTTAGCGGGTAGTGTAGGTGGTCAATGCTGCAACACCATCTCGGAACGCAACACCAGACTGCATCACCAAAACAGGAACCCACCAGTTTCAACGCGTAATATCTCCACAACCATGACAGCTATTGCAAAAGCCATTGCAGATATCGATTTGCAAGATGCAGAAGGTCAACTTTGACGCGCCGACACCACCGCCAACGCCAGTCCCGTGAAGCCGCCGCCAAAAACCATTCATTGCTCACTCCCCCACAGGAGGAACACCTTGTAAAGCATATACAGAGACTATCTGCCCACGCACTACCACCTTCAAGAGCTATGATCAAAAAATATGTCGCGGCACTTGCGCCATGGGAGCCATCAGATAGCTGGGTTACGCGTTTCTTGCGAAGGCACCGCGATGCTATTACCAACAAAACCTCCACGGGTATTGATCGGGATCGCTGTATAGCTGATAATAGAGAAGATTGCCGTAACTATTTCTGTCTCCTTCACGAAAAACTCGATAAATACGATATTAAGCCATATAATATCTACAATATGGATGAAAAGGGCTTTCTCCTTGGTATATGTTCACGGTCTAAGAGAGTCTTTTCAAAGCCTCTTTGGGATAAGAAGAAGGTGTCAGCATCTATCCAAGATGGTAATAGAAACTGGATTACAGTTATGGGTTGCGTCTGCGCTGATGGAAGCTGGGTAGATCCCGTCATCGTCTATCAAGGCAAGAGTGGGCTTCGAGATAGTTGGTTATGCGACCTTGAAGTAGGAAAACACCAGCTATTTTGCTGCTCAACGCCCTCTGGGTGGAGTAATAATGATATTGGGCTGGCCTGGCTTGAACAAGTCTTTGACCGCAAAACAAAAGAGAAGGCAAAGCGGGACTGGAGGCTTCTACTACTTGACGGCCACGGAAGCCACGTGACACCTTCCTTCATCGATTACTGCGATGCCCACCGGATTCTACTCGCTGTACTGCCTCCTCACTCCTCTCACCGGCTTCAACCACTCGATATTGCGGTGTTTGGGCCTCTGACTACTGCGTACGGCAAAGAACTGGATGAGTTCCTCCACCGCAGTCAAGCTTTGCTAGAAATGCAGAAAAGTGACTTTCTAGAGTTATTTTGGGCTGCGTATACATCTGCATTCACATCTGATAATATACTGAGCAGTTTTGCAGCTACAGGAGTTCATCCGCGCAACGCCGAAGTCGTCCTCAATCGTCTCGTTAGCTCCTCTCCGCCACCCAATACAGATATAGAAGTTGGAGACCATGGTGATAGAGATACATACAGACACCTCGTCAACTTGGTTGAAGCTGTGGCACCAGATACGTCTACAATTGCGGCAAAACGGGTGAAAGAGGCTTTCCATTCACT
>NRSV01000052.1:46765-131834 GCA_002286855.1 Bipolaris cookei | reverse complement strand
GAGAGAAGAAGCCGGCCAAAGGCTATCCAGCCAGGTGGCCGAGAGTGGGTGACGTTTATCGCTGGGATTAACGCAGCTGGCTGGTCTATCCCACCGTTTCTGATCTTTACTGGCAAGTATCACTTATCTGCCTGGTATGAGGAGGCAGAGATCCCACGCGACTGGGCGATCGCAGTGAGCGATAACGGCTGGACGACTAATGAGCTAGGAGTTGAGTGGCTAAAGCACTTTGTCAAACATACAAATGGCAAGGTTATTGGGGCACGCCGGCTGCTTATTCTTGACGGCCATGAGAGCCACCAGTCACTTGAGTTCCAAGAGCTCTGCAAGAAGAACAATATCTACACGCTCTGTATGCCGCCTCACTCGTCTCACCTGCTCCAGCCTCTTGACGTTGGCTGCTTCTCGCCATTGAAGCGCGCGTATAGTCGTGAGGTCGAGAGTCTGATACGCAACTGTATCAACCACATCACCAAGCTCGAGTTTCTACCAGCGTTTAAGGCAGCATTCGATCGATCTTTCACGCCAGCCAATATCTGCTCAGCTTTCCGAGGCGCAGGCCTTGTTCCTCTCCAGCCAGAAGCTGTTCTATCAAAGCTTGACGTAAAGCTGCGTACGCCTACTCCTCCAGCTACTCCTCCAGCTACTCTTACAGAAGCTCTCTGGCAGGCCTGTACGCCAGGCAACCTACGCGAGCTTGAAGCTCAATCAACGCTGATAAGTAATCGCGTTCGACAGCACAAAAGCTCATCACCAGCTTCAATTATCGCGGCAATTGGCCAGCTTAAGAAGGGGGCAGAGATAATGATGCTCTCAGCTGAGCTAATGCGCGATCGAATCGCCAGCCTTGAGAGAGCTAACACAGCAGTATCAGAGCGTAGAAAGCGTAAGAAAAAGCGGATACAGAAGCGTGGAGTCCTTACTAAGGGAGCTGGAGAGGACATACTTGCTCAACGTGAGGCTGATGAGCAGATTATTCGTGAGGAGCGTCAAGGAGGAGAGCGATCAGGTGTCAGCCGCCGAGCTCTTACGCGCTGTAGTAGATGCAAAGAGACTGGTCATAACTCACGAACATGTAAAAAAGATACTCTAGATAGCAATTAATCTACTATCTTAATATCTATTAAAACCATCTATATGTGGTGGAGCTACACGCTTGTAAAGGTGTGCGAAGTTGGTGGGGTGCGGCGCTCGCTTGTACGCGGCGCTCGCTTGTAAACCACGTTATCGCGATAGTTTATTAGCTGTGGTGAATGTGCGTAATATTGTCTCGACGTCGACGCGCCGGTGCAAAGTGGCGCACTCGCTTGGGTGGCGCGCTCGCTTGTGAACTAGGTTAATTAAATCTATTTATTGGTATTTAGCTGATAACTTGATATCGCGGCCACGTCGTGATCGCGGAGTTGGTGGAGCTGCTAAACGACTGGGTGGCTGCTTACCACCACGATCACCAGCTATTATTTTTTAATGCAGGCTTTGTATTAGCTTTAGAGCTTTTCTTCTTACCCTTTTGAGTTTGCAGCTCATTACTGTATATTGTGCCGTGCTGCAATCTGCTCCTCGGTACCGCCAAGAGATAGTGATCACTGAGCGCGTAACGTAACTGGGGCGTGGTTACGAAGGATTGCGACCGAGCGTTTCGAGTCGAACCTTCGTTCTGCTTACTGACGATACGCATAATCAAGAACGTCAGCATTCAGGGTCATGACACAGCAACATAAAGTAGTAAAAGGGTCTCAAAGCTAGAAGAAGGTAAACGTCATCTTGGTATTTGGGTTAATGACAAACAAATTTTACTCACGACAGGGACGAGCTAGAAATGGAACAAGCATCCTACGATAGTGTCATAATCCTGAGTGACCAACATAAATGCCTGCAACGGGGCCACTTTCATCCAACGCTATGACAAGGGGAGGAAAGCATGCCTACAGTTCGTGCATGTCGCCCTTTCCAGTACTAAACTCTATCTGGAAGGTGACACATGGTAGCACTCAAATTCTGATGACAATCACATGCTGTGAGCGTTAGGATAGGGAACATGTCAGGTCTTTGGTCGCCACTTTCTCTCAACATTCTTACTCGTGTCAATAAGGGTCTTTGGGAAAGACACTAGCGCTCCAATCCAAAATGTGGCATCATGCGATACTAATCTAATGTGGGTATTGCGACAGCCCATGTTCGCAAATAGTTGAACACAGGTAATAAGCTCGCTACCTACATGGTAGTAGATAAGAATTGGTGTTAGCGCTAATCCGTCAATGCACACGCACGCTGGGAGGATAATGCTCCAGCATGGGTCATCTTGGAGAGTGGCTGTACTGTTCTTCCCCTTCATTCGGGTGGTATGTAAAAGGTCAGGGGTAGTTATGTATGCAATGGCTAATAGCAGCAATTGCGGTGCAGTAGCGGCCGCTACATGACTCGATCGTGACCGTAAGAAGGATCCGTCGGCTCAGCGCACGATACGAACTTTGCCACATTGGTGCGACTGCTAGGTGCGGGGTTCTCACAAATTCGGCTTCATCTAGGTATGCTTAGTTGATATTCTAGAGGTATAGCCAAAGCTTGGTTATTGGAGGAGGCATCCAGTCAAACATCATGTGCACAAAAGTTCAAGGATAGACGAAAAACGGCAATTCTATAGGCTTCCTGCGCTTACTAATAATTGTAGAAGATGTTAAATTGCTGTGAATTGGTAGCCGGATGGTCCTTGCATGGGAGTAGCGTTTTTTCTTCTTCCTTGCGACAGCTAAATGACCCTACAGACAAGCGCAGCCTTTTCACTGATCGTCTTTAACAGTCAAAAGTACGCCTTCTTGTTACTAGCCCAGAGCTTCATTGCATCGCTTTCCGATTTTACTGCAACTGATACGAATTTCAAAATTTCTATAGAAGCAGGGCGCCAGGCCTGGACCTATTTACAATATTGTCAGAACATGGATAAGCCCTCCAGTACCGCGCCCGTTGGTGGGCTTGTGAGCTCAACATTACTTGAGAAAATTGACAAACTTTTCGCCTGCAATGCCGGAGAATATGTCGATCTACCCCAATTGGTGGTTGTAGGGGATCAATCCAGTGGCAAGAGTTCAGTACTTGAAGGGCTCACGGGTTTGCCCTTCCCTCGAAATAGTGGGCTATGCACTCGGTTCGCAACACAAATCACATTCCGCCGGTCCAGTGAAGCAGATATAGTCGCATCCATCATACCAGCCAAAAGTAGCTCACAAGAAAGACAAGAGAGGCTCCGAGCATGGAGCACAAGTCCTATGCAATCGCTTGACGCAGATTCATTCAGTAACATCATGGAGCAGGTAAGTAGAGTGTACCAAGTTCTTACCAATACTGACAACGAAGGTAACGAGTATTATGGAAATCAGATCGAACGTGGAGCCTGCCCATCGCACGTTTTCCGAAGATGTCCTACGCCTGGAAGTATCCGGTCCGTCCCAGGAACACTTCAGTGTCATAGATGTTCCTGGTATTTTCAAGCGGACAACACAAGGAATGACCACGAAGGAAGATATCGCATTAGTTGACCAAATGGTGCACGGTTACATGTCAAACCCGAGGTCCGTTATGCTCATTGTTGTTCCTTGCAATGTTGATATTGCCACTCAAGAGATTCTCGAACGAGCAGAAGACCTAGATACTGAAGGAGTCCGTACCTTGGGCGTTTTGACCAAGCCAGATCTTATCGATCAGGGTGGCGAAGGTGCTGTTGTAGATTTGTTAGAAGAGCGGAAACACCGCTTGCGCTTGGGTTGGCATTTGCTGCGAAACCCCGGGCAGTCTGACTTGAACGCTGGGCGATGTCGACACACAATAGAAGCAGAATTCTTCACCAAGACAGCGCCTTGGAAGAGTCTAGATAAGGAAAAGCTGGGAGTCCAAAAGCTCCGAATCCGGTTGCAGGCCATACTCGAGGATCACATTCGTCGGGAGTTCCCCAAGGTTGGCCAAAATCTTTGATTCAGAAGTCTCACAATGCTAATTCTTTAGGTCCGGTCTGAATTGTCGCAGAATTTGAAGACCGCTACGAAGAATTTGCGTCAATTGGGTGCGAAGCGCCAGACGCGCGAGGAACAGTTTCAGTACATAGTTGATGTTGCTATACGGTTCCAAAGCCTTGTTTCAGACGCACTACAAGCTGGATATAGTCGATCAGAAATTTTCGGGCGCAGTCCCAATCTTCGGCTCGCCACCCAAGCGATCAATAGAGGGGAGGCCTTCGCTAAGGCCCTGGATAGCCATGGTCATGTGTATCGGTTCCAACCACAGAGTAAGTCGATCCATAGCGGGATTTTGGAACTTACTATGCACGGCCCAGCTGAAGTCGACACGCGGGCAATCAAGGATCATCCGGACATTGAGGAGCTCCTCGTTGAGAATACCTCAGTTTCCGCTCCTTCTGATGATGATATCATTGATTGGATCGATAAGTTGTATCACGACTCTAGAGGTTTCGAACTGGGCACATTCGATGCTACCATTCTAAGTGTGGTATTAAAGCAGCAAGCAGCCAATTGGGATCGTCTCACACTCGGATATATTAGTGATATAATCGCCATGGTGCACAATTTTATTACAGAAGTGTTGCAGCAAGTCGCTCCCAGTCGTCGAGTCTCGGACGGGATCAGGAGCTTGCTGTTGGACGACTTGACAAAAATGTATCGAGATGCGATCAGGCACACACAGTTCCTCCTCGACATTGAGCTCCGTGGAACACCTGCTACGTACAACCATTACTTCAACGAGAATCTCCAGAAACGGTATGTGACTCAAGAGTGAAATGTGCAGCGCTAATTAGCTACCAGCCGCAATGAACGTGTACGCGCGGGTCTAGTTCCGAAAAGCATCACAGACTGCAAGCACGGGACAGTAGTGCGTCTAGATGATATTGTTCAAAGCCATCCCTTGAGCAATGCTAGACACACCATTCTCGATATTCATGACATACTGTGTTCTTACTACAAGGTCGCCAGAAAACGATTCGTTGATGCGGTACGTATGCAGGTCGCCGACTGCATGCTTGTGACGGGAGAAAAAACGCCGTTGACTTTGCTATCCGCCCAACTCGTTGCTCGCCTTGGCCATGAGACTTTAGAGGACATTGCTGGAGAGGAGTTGCAGACAAAACATGAACGGTCGAGACTTGAGAAGGAAATTAGCTTATTAAAAGAGGCGAAGAAAATCGTTGGTTGAGCACTTACAAAATTTATCACTTGAAGTATGTATGATGAACTCTAGCCTCAGTATTGAACCTACATATCCTCATTTTCCAGTGCACTTTCTGGCAATGTTTATTCGACTCTGCTCGCTCACAATCTCCCCACTATACAAATAAAACTTCTCTAACGTCGTGGATAAGCGAGCGCCGCAGGCAAGCGTGCGCCGCACCCCACCAAATCTGCGCACCTCTATAAGCCTATAGCTCCACGATAATATAGTTATTTTACAACATATTCATATAATGTCTGGGATGGGCGAGTGTTAGGACGTGCTAAGACTTTACTAACTTTTACTATTAACGTGTTTTACAAGCGAGCGGCGCACCCCACCAACTTTACACACCTCTCTACGTATACAGCTCTGTCATAAGTTAATAAAAATTTTATATATCAAGGTAGTAGATTAAACACTGTCTAAAGTATCTTTCTTGCATGTACGCGAATTATGGCCAATCTCTCTACACCTACTACACCGTGCTAGAGCCTGGCGGCTGACACCTGATCGCTCTCCTCCTTGACGCTCTTCATGAGCAATCTGCTGATCAGCCTCGCGCTGAGCAAGTAGATTCTCTCCAGCTCCCTTGGTTATCACTCCTTGCTTCTGTATCCGCTTTCTTTTACGCTGCCTACGCTTCGTTGCTGCCTCGTTAGCCTTCTCAAGGCTGGCGATTCGATCGCACATTAGCTCAGCCGAGAGCATCATTACCTCAGCCCCCTTCTTAAGCTGGTTGATTGCTGTGATAATTGAAGTTGGTGATGAGCCTTGATGCCGCTGAACGCGATCACATATTAGCGTCGATTGGGCTTCAAGCTCGCGTGTGTTGCTAGGTGTACGAGCCTGCCAGAGAGCCTCTAGAACAGCTGGTGGAATAGGCGTACGGAGCTTTATATTAAGCTTTGATAGAACAGCGTCTGGCTGGAGAGGAACAAGCCCTGCGCCTCGGAAAGCTGAGCAGATATTGGCTGGCGTAAAGGATCGATCAAAGGCTGCCTTGAATGCTGGCAGCAACTCGAGCTTGGTGATGTAGTTGATGTGGTGGCGGACTAGACCCTCTACCTCGCGGCTATATGCGCGCTTTAATGGCGAGAAGCAGCCAACGTCAAGATGCTGGAGAAGATGAGACGTGTGCGGCGGCATACAGAGCGTATAGATATTATTCTCCTTACAAAGCTCTTGGAACTGAAGAGATTGGTGGCTCTCATGACCGTCAAGAATAAGCAGGCGACGTGTGCCGATAACGCGAGTCTTCGTGTAGGCATTGAAGTGCTTTATCCATGCGACACCTAGCTCGTTGTTCGTCCAGCCATTGTCGCTGACTGCGATTACCCAGTCGCGCAGGATCTCGGCCTCCTCGTACCAGGCAGATAGGTGATGCTTGTTAGTGAAGATAAGAAATGGTGGGATAGCCCAGCCAGCTGCGTTGATCGCTGCGATCAGCGTCACCCACTCACGATTGCCTGGCTTAACTGCCTTTGGCCAGCCTCTCCTCTCTGAAGCTGTTACAACTAGCTGAGTCGTAATCTTGCCCATCATAAAGCCAGCTTCGTTGAAGTTATAAACGTCCTCGTCACAGATACCGTACTTGGCCTTTGTCTGCTCCACAAGCTCAAACCAGTTCTTAATTAAGACTGGATCTTCGCATAGAGCTCTCTGCCTATCGTAAGCTCGATTAAAACGCGTTGTAAGCTTATCTATACGATTGACAACGCTGAAAACCAAGCTGCGATCTATAGGCTCCAGAGTCTATCAGATAAGCCCGGCCAGCAGTGGGTGATTCGGTGCCAAAAAGCTGCAAAAGCTATCCGTAACAAAAAAGCAAAGATCTTCTTGAAATGGGCGCCAGGCCACACAGACATAGAAGGAAACGAAAAAGCTGACTCCTTAGCAAAGGAAGCTACAAAACAAACACCAAAAAAATCACAAACAAATCTAGCCTTTCTAGGTACTAAGACCAAACTCCTTCAACGAGCTAGCCAAGCAGAAGAGTGGAGAAAGTATAGGGAAAAAGCAAGAGAAAAGAAGATCAGCTACGGAGCTATCTTTGATCTAAAGCTCCAAAACCAACTAGCAATCCCAAGAGGCACAAAAAGAGAGATTTCAAGCTCTTTCTGTTCTCTTAAGATAGGACACGGATACCTCAACTCCTACCTAAAGAGAGTAAATAGAAGAGAAACATATCTTTGCAACTGTGGGAGACCACAAACAGCAGAGCATCTACTTCTATACTGCGGCTTCTACAGCGCAGAAAGAAATAAGCTTAAAAAGACTCTAGGCCAAAAAATACTCAAACTCCCACTCTTACTCCACACTACGAGCGGTATAGAAGCTACTTTAGCTTTTATTACTAGCACGAAGATAGGAACAAGGAAGTGGCATCTAGGCCAAGAAGGCTAGACGAAAAGAAAAATAAGAAAAACAACTGTGATTTTAGTACCATTTCCTTTCCCCTAAGAGAGCCCGCTGGAAGGCAGCCCAGCTGACCTACATCTCTCCCTGTTACCAAACTGCTCTTTAGCACCAGGCATCTAGAAGGCCAGCAATAGCTTAGCTAGATAAAGGCCGAAGCACCATAGTCACGCAATACAGCACAACGTACCAAATTGTAACTAGTTAGATAGAACGGCCTTTGGCCAAAGTCCTACATAGCCAACGGCTGATACAGGACTATAATGGAATAATAATAATAATAATAAGCTACTTCGAAAAGGGCCGAGTCGAACCAGCAAACAAAACCGTTGCCTCAGTCTTAGTTAATCGGCTCCCAAGCTCCCTTTCCACTTATCTGCACTGGTCGAGGATCTCTCACCAAGCTCTTTTACTCCTTTAAGTTGACTGCATCGACCCAATTTCCATGCACCTGCGCCTTGATATGAATGGGCAACTACACGGTGGCATCCGGCTTGTCAAACTCGCGTGTATCAATTACCACGATATCATTCTTATTAGTCTCTCTTTTTTCCATTATGGCCACGATCTAGCCATCGCCCTCGGGCGCGTCGTCTGAGCGCGGTATGAAAGCAGGCTCTTAAACTAGCGAGCCGTCGCCCGCGTAAAAGAAGCTCATCTTGCCTATCTGGGTGTTTTTCATGGCGATTGCGTTAAGGCTGTGAAAAATTTTCCTACCTCCGTCTGGTCTGTCGGGAATGAAGGCATCCAGAAAGATATATCTGTAAGGCTTGGTGTTGAATCGTTTATCGATGCGAGGAAACTCGCATGGCACATCCACGATGATATCGGAATCGGGAACGCGAGTATCCGTTGGCTTGGTGAGGCCAAGCTTCCAACGCACAAAATCCGCTTTTGCGTCGGGCGCGGGCATCCTGCCGTCGTCAGGAGGGAGGAACGGAAATGCGTTGTCGTGAATGCGAGACGTTTCGATATAGAGTTTATTATATTCTCCTTCACATGCTCCTGCGGTGTGCACAAGCATACAGTTTTCCCATGAATACAACCTCCACTCGCCTTCCCAGCCAGGCGGAAGCTTGGTGTTCTTTCTGCGCGGTACCACGACGAAAGTTGCGGGTCGGTCATAGTTCCATGCCCAGTGCTGACCCCCACGTTTCATGCATTCGACATAGGCTTCAAAAGGCTACAGCACAAGAATCAACCAATTCGAGGTGATAGCGCAATCATGAATTGCAGCAACCCAAGGACCCTGGATCCATTGCTCATCCTTCTTCTTTCCCTCCTTGTTCAGCATATACACGGCAACGTCTTTTGCCGCAAGACCTCTTGCTTCGTAGCCAAAGACGACCAATTCGTCCGTATATGGGTCAACCTTGGAATGTGCGGTAAATGTTTTGGACATGACTTAGCCAAAGGGATCATATACTCCAGTTTCGAGGGTATTAGGGTTCACTGAGTAAGGCAGACCTCCTTCTTTGAGTAATAGCAGATGGCCTGCCCAGGGAATAAGGTTCGTGTTTGCGGTTGAGTCTACTGCGGCCCGCACACATGGGTGATGCATATAAGGGTTACGGTAAAGCCCAAACAAGGCCTTGTTGGCCCGGCGTTCAATCAGATAGCGCTCCGTCTTAACATACTTCAACTTCATCTCCGCTCTTCCATCATGGAGGCGAAAGGCTTAAATTTGGCCGTCTCCATCAAGAGGAATATTGTTGGGGTAGGGCGGGACGAATGGGTCCGTCATGACGCAGTAAAAGGTTCCCTTTAGCTCTTTTGGAATCTCGCCCAATACCACCAAATCGCCTACTTCACCCTCCAGACGGCAAGTTGCGCTTCCATCTGCGAGATCTAGAGCGACGGGCCATTTTGAGGTGAGTCCGTGAAAGATATCGTTGGTCTTTCGCTGGGGCATTTCTTTCAATTCGACGTTAGGGGGCGTCGGTGGAACAACAGGTTGTTGAACATCCACGGTGGCCATTTTGCTAATGTACTGAGTTCTGGAGTTTGAATCTTACTCTCTTGCTTGCACACACTTTTCAAATATCGCCCAAGCATCTCACGAGAAGTCTTTGTGGAAGCTGTATGACAACTGCCGATGTGGCGGAGAGAAATACAGACGCCCCACCCCCGGATTGGAGATCCTGGAGTTTCGGGTAGGCCCGACTGTAAGTACATAGTCATTGCGCAAAACCCGGCCCGTTGGATCTCGATGAGAGGCTATACGAACCTAGAAGCATAGAAGATTCTATTTCAGGTGACTATTAACCTGTTGCATTCAGGATGTGTATGGGAAAAGAGAAATTGGATAAATCATGGAGACAAAACATGAGTCGCAAGACTTAGACAGTTGCGGGCAAAGGGAGCTACGTAACGTGAGATACACAGCAACATTTCAGCCACAAAAAACTCTACACACGAACAAGATCCTGGTATTCGGCAACACGAGAGGATTAGTCCTATCTCTGGGTTTGATTCTGGAGATTGTCGATTTCTCTCGATTAGTCAGCTCAAATAAGTTAGAATGTCTGTACTACCTTCGCTATTCACGTGATCAGATATTACCAACACAAGACGTCACGAGTAGGCAGCTCACCTAGCCAACACCGACCAGATCGTTCGTGCTAATGTATCATCTCAGCTATTTGCCTTCAGACATGTACCCAGGATTGCTGAAAGATAGAATCGGATTAAACCTTCTATTGTCTAGAGTCTAATTTCATTTGCCTCGTTTCATTTCGCTAAGCCGCGAAACCTTAAGCCTTGGTCTTGGACCATACCAATCCTCCAGCGTGCACGCCAGTTCCCGGCTCAACGGTCTTGCAAGTAGTGAAGCTTTGCCACAAGTCGCCAAAAAAGTTGGTCTTTTGCTGGATATAGCGTTCACCAAGAAGAGGGGCGATAGCCCAGGTGGCCTCCTCAGCGTGATAGAAGGGAATGCGTCTAGTATACGTCAGTTGGTTTCAGCGCGCAGGGTTGAAGTGACTAAGACAAGGTTGTGGCTCGGTACAGGTCAAACTTACGGGAACATGTGGTGGACGACGTGGTACTCAATGATGCCGTGGAAGATGTGGCGGCCAATGAAGCCAAAATCGCGGTCCACAGTTGAGGCTGCACCCTTGATGAAAGTCCAGTTGTCGGCCTCGTAGTGAGGAGCTTCGGGGTGAGTGTGGTGAAGGTAAGTAATAGCGACTATGGAGAGTTAATTTTCAATATTTTGCAGCTCGGGCAACGACATGCTTACCAATCCAGTGGTTCATCCAGAGGTAAGGCAGACCATATGCGAGAAGAACCGTCGAGGTTCCAACGCTCCGGGACCAGACATATAGAGCAGTCATGGTGAGGATGAGTCCGACATTGCTTAGAGCGACAAAAGGTGCTTCAGACGGGGTGAATACGTGAGCAGTGGGATCTAAATGACTTTGCTTGTAGCGAGACGAAGTGTACCGGTCTCCTTTAGTCAAGCTCTTTTTGCCAGCACCGGCATTCATCAGAATGTAAGCTGGCCAACCAAGGACTTGGTGAAAGATGAGAGAAGCGACAGTGATGATAGGTGTGTCAGCGGCTGAGTGGTCCATGATCTTCTCAAGGATGGTTGGCTTGGTCTTCTTGACCTCGACGTCGGACTTGCGGTGGGGCACGAAAACGGTGTCCTTGTCCATGTGGTTGTGGTATCGGTGGTGGCGGGCGTGGCTGAACTTCCAGCTAAAGAAGGGGACCATCAACATGCAGTGGAGGAACCAACCGGTAATGGCGTTGACGGTGAGGTTCTCGGAGAAAGAATCATGGCCGCAGTCATGGGCAAGGATCCAGAGACCAGTGAAGAAACATCCCTGGACGAAGCTGTATAGCGCCCATAGGGGAACAGTAACGAACCACGGAGCGTCTAGCCGAGACAGGGGTACAGCGGCGTAGAAAAGGGAGCCGACGACGATGAGATCACGGATGACATAAGAGAAGGAGCGAAGCATGGAGCGCTCGAAGCATTTTGCGGGAATGGCATCCTTCAGGGTCTTGACGTCGGGAATGGGCCTGACATCAGCCACAGCCGTGAGCCTGGTCTTGACAGGAGTCTCGTGGACGCGGGACGTGGTCGTAATCATGGTTGGAAAGAAAGGGAATGGAAGGGACGCTCGTTCAGACACGGGGCGGGACAGTGGCCAGCCTTTTGTACCGATAGCGGCTGGGTTGAGCACGAAAATTCTGCCCCTTGATACAGCCTAAGCTCAACGGACCCGACATACGTTTCAACGTCGCGAGGGCAGCGATGTGCATCAGACACCGCCTTCGTGTCTATGGCGGTACGTAACAGTGGGTCTGGAACCGAGATTTCAACGTTGGCGCACAGCCCGCCCTAGCTGCCCCAGGGGTGAACACGTTGCGGTGAGCCATGTTGGAGAGATGGCAAGATAGCCGAACAGAGTGCCAAAGGAATATGAGAGGAAGCCAGTGCATGGGATTCCAAATCTACGCGTCATTGGGTTTGATGTGTTGTTTTTCTTGAGGGGGTTTAGCGAGAAAGAGAATTACATGCTCGCACTGTATGGCCGTCAAAGTTGCAAAAAAAGGTTCAGGGTCCAGGAGATGAGCCGCAGGGTAACCAGATTGGGGTGAGATAACACGAAGCCCCGTGGGCCCTGAAGATCTGCTACGGGGCTCATCAATTCCGAAGAGGCCCAGGCGTGGATGGTGGGCCCTTGGTTGGGTTTTTCCGCCGCACCCCCGCCCGCCCACACGCTGTGCAAGAGGATTCTGTGAGTAAGGAGGGATACCAAGGAGTGAAGGACCCTGAGCGGGAGTGGCATGGCATAACAGCCCAGCATGGTAGTGATGCAGCACTCTCTGCTCACATTGTATGTATTTTTTCTTACATCCATCGAGCAGATGAAGCACGCATGGGCTTGTAGGCGGTTGTTGCCCCCAACAAATGCCAAAGGTTTTTGCCCCCGGGGATGGTGGTCAAGGCTTGGCATCCTAGGGCGTTTTTAGGGGTTTGGTGTTGGCTGTGCCTCGCCTAGGCCTCCGCCGCTGTTTCGGGAGAGAATCCGGGCAAAGGCCTCCACCTTGACAACACCACCGTACCACTAACCATCCAGCCTGCAGCCCGCCCACACGAACCACAGCCACTCACAATAAGCACTCGTACTTGCAACAAACACTCGCACTCGCAAGCCATACCACATGTCGTCGTCGACATACGATAGCGACTCCTGCAGCCCACCTCGGTTTGGGTTGCGGCATGCAGCCACCCCTGTCACGCCATGCATTCTGTCAGACCTCCCATGCTTCCTAAATTCCCCGAGCCCGCAATCGCTCTGCGACACAGTCGCCATATTTATGTTTGGTGCGATTGCTGCATCTAACTGTGTATACATATCTATGCCAATATGTACTCCTATGCAGCCGTGTGGCTAGTGCTGTCCCTCGCCTTCACCGTGCATGCAGCGAATAGCAAGTACCAAAACAATCGCCGTCTCCAGGCCGTCCCTGGGTACTTGGCCGCCGGATGGTTCGGGCTTCTGCACGCACACACACATACACATATGCACACGCCATTTTTTCCAACACTCACATCACTAGTGCAAGCCCATCAACAGCCGTTATGGTAGGTAAATAGGGCTCCTTTGGGCGGCAAAGGGACTGTCGTGGGCGTGTCCAATACCTCGCCCACAAGAGAACGAATCACGTGCGCGCCCAACCTGCTCGCGCATACAAATGCAAACGAATGCGGCACGCTTCCCCGACACCAGGCCAAACTAATACACACAACCCAACAACTCGACGGCCATGAAAGCAGTTAGGGATCACGCTTTCAGCCAGCTCAATGACACCAAGCACTTATATCATCTGGCGGCAGAACATGGCCTCTGGAACATGGGCTTATCTGTATTCATCCAGCCCGCATGTGATGGTGAGCTAATTTTTTCCCACACCACTATGACGAAGAAGATCTCCTGCCAGGACCCAAAATCAACCAAAATATACTGCAGCTCCTCGATCTGACCGAACCCAATACAACTCTACGAAGCATATGGACCTGGGTAGCAAAGGCCAGAACACCCTTCGGGACGTTCCTTCTTGGACGATATCTCGATAAAGAAACATCCCACAATCTCAACATTCATGCCAATCTGGACGATTACATTAGCTCTGCAAGGGAGAGACAGGTTCGTAATCGTCATGCAAGCATCTGGTCTACGACTAGTACCATTTTTCGTATCAACGCCAACCCCGCATCGATTTCGGTCCTTAGATGAAGAGAAATGGGATTCTTCGGAAGATTTACTTCATGCCATGACACCGAGTCTTTCCGACCCGCATCTTGGCTATTAGACGAGCCAGCCGAAACCGGCAAAATCTAACTTGCCACGATGAAACGTGTAGCTAACATTCTTTCGAGAAACAGTATACAAAGTTTTCTCGAGAAAACAATAGCATGATTGGGAATCACAAAAAGTCCTCGTCGATGTATGCATATAACAAGAGGTATAGTCCAAGTGGGGCTATCGACACACTGTCGACCATTAACGTCCGCAGCTGTCTAACAAGCCAGGCTACGATAGCATCGCAGCGTCCCAAGAAATAAGAAAGACACTCACCTTGACGATGCGAACGAGGTTGAAGACCGACCAGCTGCTTGTCGAAAGGTGATGGTCGAAGCGGTGTGAACAAGTCACGTGATTGGAATCTCACCAAGCCCAACTATCCGCGGAAAGAAGCCTGAGGATGGCAGTCATCTAGAACATCATCGGTATCCCCAATTAAGTAAGGATCAAGTTTGCAGAGTCAAGGTATTAGAGATGTGAATCAAGGTATTCGCAAATTACACTCGCTCAGATTAATCCCCGCAACTGCTTCTGTCACCCGACAATGTTTTCGTTCTTCGTTTTCATCATGATTCGATTGATTAACGTGTTTCACCACCGAGCGGGCCACTTCCCCACGCCATCCTACCTTCACAACAATAATGTGTAATACCTCAACAACCACAACTCCAGAAAAGATATACTGAAGCTGATGTACAAATTGCAGTCTCTGAACTTACTAGAAACCAAATTCAAAGTGTCCAATGCGCTGCTCAACTCCATTATCCCACGTACACCAATCCAGCGACGACGCGACGGAAAGCACTATCGACGCGACTGTGAGCCCAACTGTAAGCGCCTAACAAAACTAGAAGAGGAAGCTATTACTCAACGTGTAATAGCTGAAGCTGAACGAGGACTATCCTGTGGGAGAGACGACGTGCGAGATATGGCCAACAAACTACTCCGAGAGCGTAGTGGAGAGGAGGTTGGCAAGAACTGGGTTGATAGGTTTGTTCAGCGCAATCCTGAGCTGCGTACGCGTCAGAGCCGCCCATATGATGGTTAGCGAGCTGCCCGCGAAGATCCAGCGCTTATCAGGGGCTGGTTTGAGCTAGTTCAGAATACGAAGGCGAAGTATGGTATAGTGGACGAAGATATCTACAACTTTGATGAGACTGGCTTTATTATGAGCAAGATTTTATCACAGTCAGTTATCACGGGCACAGATAAATCAGAAAGAACAAAGAAGATCCAGCCAGGCAATCGTGAGTCCCGTCACGCTGATACAGGGCGTTGGCGCAACAGGCAAGCGTATCCCAGCCTTTCTCATATTTGCGGGCAATGAAGCGAAAAACTCGCAAGCGGCGCTACGTACAGGCAGAGGGGTCCCAAACAGTTGGTCAGGTAGCTGATCAGATCGCTGAGGCAGAGGGTGGTAGCCGTAATGATGGTGCAACGCCTGCGAAGAGGGTACGCAGTGAACGGCGCTGCAGACGTAGCCAAATTGGACACAACTCTCGCACCTGCCAAGTAGAATTAGAGGATACAGAGGATAGCGACGCGTCTGAAGAATAGTATCTTGTTCTATTTAATAAGAAAAATCGTGGTGATGTTGCGTATTATTATTGTGAAGGTGGGATGGCGCGGGGAAGTGGCCCGCTCGGTAGGGTGGCCCGCTCAGTGGTGAAACACGTTAACCTTTATCTTGTTTAACCAGATGCTATCCTACATTCACGTTGAGTAATCGCGCATATTCCTTAAAGATTTAAACCTGTGTAAGGATTGCGCTCAGGGACCGATTGTCAAGATATACTGTACTTGTGTTCGATAGAGAAAAGCTGTAGTTCATACAGCTATCTGGATATGTATGTATGTTCAAGAGAAGGGCAGAATGATAGCAATATTTTTTTTGCCTAAGCGATAATCAGGCCTGGTAGAGGAGGGAACTCAACCCGTTATTACTACAACTCATGTGCCCCCAGTGCACATTAGGGCAGGGCAATAAACCCTAGCCTTGTGCAACATACAGTATTGCGAATAGCGATTCGATTACAGAATTTTCTTTGACTGCAGCTACAAAATACATTGAGCGCTCGAGTGGGTTCACGTGGTAGTGATGGGAACAGCTTTAAGTTTGTCCAATATCGAGAGACCTCGGCCATCATGGGGTATCATACGGTCAAGATTGTGGTATGGAAGTAAGCACCAACTCAAACTATGGAGAAAGAGTAATCAAAGCAGAATGATAGAGTGTTGGGCCAGGATTGGAAGTTGAAATCCCAGTGATCCCAAGTGGCGTTTCTCGTCCGAACCCCCAAACAACAATGTTCTCAAGACTTCACCATGCGGCAATGTCGTTGCGGCCTCCACCACGCCCAGTAAACGTAACTACTCCCTTCATTCTATGTTTGACTGATTTATAGCAACTTTCAGTCGCAATTATATCCCGCGAGCTGTATGAGATATGTCTTCGGGCATTTGATGTTAGATGGATCCTCCATGGCGTCTCGGTCTAGTCGCATATTACGGTTGGTTATCCCAGCACTCAGAATCCATAAGCCGGCTGAATAGCACTCAGAAATCCTGCTTGGACGTAACCAGAATGAGCTTTTACGAATTGGCAAATTAGCGATAGCGCAGAGTTAGTTGTCGACTCTTTATTTGGAAAAATCCCCGGTGTGCTGGAACAGATTTGTTCCTAGGGGTAGCATCTTACAAAATATTATGCTTTGAGAGTTGGTGGTATGTAGGGAGTCGTCAACAGAGACGGGTCGCTAGACACTGGTGTAGTGTATATCGAGAAGACAATGCCGTGACTAGCCCCTATTATGACTCTGAATCTTTTCAGCAAATTTAGAAGCTTCTCAACTACGAGGCGCTTTCGAATACTTCCCGACTCATCAGCGTATTCATTCCAGTGTCAAGAAGCTGCTCAACTTCACTGCTCTGCTAGTCGGGACAGATAAATCGCGAACTCGATTCGCAAAGCTGTGTCAGCAAGAGTGTACGTGCTACGAAAACCATCGCAGTTTTCTCGATATTTAGCCAATCTTTCAGACACATCCAAAGAATACGAGGAAATCTGCAAATCCTCATCACTAATCTGCCTTGAAGACTTGGACGTGGGCTAGAACCAAAAATCAATTGCATAACGCATCACAAGGCTTCCACGTACTGCACGTGGCTTATGCAGCAAGCTACCCAAGTACCGGCTTCGATCGACCCAGTCTCACTAGTCTTTTGCCAAGCTATAGCATCTACCTCCTGTCAACAATGGCTCATTTGTTACTCGTACTGCTCAATGCGCTAGGTAGAGATGGCGATCGGATTCCACCACAACAATCGCACACGTGATACACTGTATGCTCGCGGAAAATCTCAAATGCAGATTGAAACGGCGCACCAGACGTTGTTTTTGCGGGGTAGTGTGGAGACTAGCTTCTGTCCCCGGATTAATTTCAGATATCAGGTTTAGGTCACATCTCCGGCTAATGTGACATATTGGGTGTTGTTCTCGCTCCTGCATCAAGCGTCTACCGCAAGGACAATAATGAAGCGCTGCTACTGTTACGCAAAGGATGTTATAAGAGCTGATTGTTATAATTGGCAATTGACGAATTAGATCATGGGCTCTTTCATTACTCGGTAAGCCCGTTGATGCTATTAGCAGTGCGTTACGGACAGATTGAACGACAATGCATCGCCAAGCTATGGGAGAACAAGTCTAGAAGGGCCTGATTGGTGGAAGTTTGCTAGTATACAAGAACGCCTCCATTCTGAATCGTAGCATTTTTGTAATGTTGTTTGAAGTATATGAAGAGGGGGAGATATGCTAATGTCATCAGCAATCAGTTGCTGCCATGAAGTTTTCCAATGCTTGTTTGGCAGTCGCAGGCTTTACAAGTTTTGCCATTGCAGCTTCTCCGATTGTCCACTCAAATTCAGGTATATATCAAGGTCGTTACCTTGCCGAGTTTGATCAAGATCTCTTCTTAGGTATTAAGTATGCGCCCAAGCCCGACCGCTTCGCTCCAGCCAGACTCATCGACAATGCGCCGAAGAGGGTGTATAATGCTATGAAATACGGACTTGATTGCGTGGGCTATGGGGGGGATACTAACGCGTTGGTAGCCGGTAATTGGACTCGAATTGGTGAGGACTGTTTGCATCTCAACATCATCAAGCCGAGAACAAATGAGACCAAGCTTCCAATTCTCCTGTGGATATATGGGGGCGGGTGGACACAGGGGGCTACAAGTGATCCACGGTAAGAGAAAGGACCGAAATGATGGGAAACATTTTCTGACCCAGTACAGTTACAATATGAGCTTCATAGTGGAGCAGTCAGTGCTGAATAAGAAGCCTGTCATTGGCATATCCATCAATTACCGTATGGCAGCATTCGGCTTCTTGTACAGCAAAGAGATCAAGAAAGCTGGTGCGGAAAACCTTGGTCTTCGCGATCAGCGGCTTGCAATGCAGTGGGTCAACAAGCACATTTCTGCTTTTGGCGGCGATCCTTCCAAGGTCACTATATGGGGCGAGTCAGCGGGTGCGTATTCCGTCGGCGACCACATTGCAGCTTACAACGGCAAGAATAATGGCCTCTTCCGCGCTGCTATACTCGAGAGTGGCGGGGCTGTTGGCCCACCCCTGAACGGAACGGATTGGTACCAGAACATGTACGACAATCTAACGGAAACGGTCGGGTGTGCAGATGCAAAGGATACGCTTCGATGTCTTCGCGATGTACCACTTGATACTATTGCGCCGTATGGATATCGAGGCCTGGAATGGTTTCATGTAATAGACGGTAGCTTTGTCCCCAGATACGGACAGCAATCGTTGAAAGAGGGAAAGTTTGCCAAGATCCCGCTTATCCTTGGTACAAACACAGACGAGGGATTCGGTGTCAATGGTGTAGACAGCGACTCGGAAGCCATTCATGAGCTTGTGCACTCAAAGCGCTGGAATATCAACGAGAGTGTTGCAGAAACACTGTTGAAGCTTTACCCGGATGATCCAGCGCTTGGTCAGCCATATGGATGGGGCAACCGCACATGGCCACAGTTTGGGCTGCAATACAAACGATATCAGAGTATTGCGACGGATCTGACAATGTACGCCCCGAGAAGGTTATTGGCTCGAGGCATGAGCGAGCATGTAGACCGTGTATACTCATATCGGTGGGACGCACCAAAGTTCAACATCACGCCGGATTATATTGGGGTCAACCATTTCTCCGAAGCAAGTAACAGCCTATGTTCGTCATTGTGGGACTTGGCGAGGCTGACATTGATAGATACCGTTCGTGTTTGGCAACATGGAACAGCAGATGACGCCGTTGGGGAATGTACCTGAGAACCTCGCGCTCTCCGAGCTTGTGATGCGCATGTGGACGGCTTTTGCGTACGAGCTGGATCCCAACGGTCATGGAGGCATGTATCATCGCTCAGACTAATATTGTGAAGCTGCTAACGAAGAGTGCAGTGCCGAACACGCCTGAATGGCCAAGCTACGCGGACGAGGCCAAAAATTTTGTGTTTCGCAAGGACCGAAGCTATGTCGAAGGAGACAGTGACCGAGAAGAAGGTGTGGCATATATCAATAGCTTGGTGCGGTGATGGTTATAAGGTTCTTGGGTGTTTGGTAATGTACATATATACATGTAGGATCTAGCGGGCAGGGTTATTCGATGTTTTCTGTTACCTCAACGAAGTTGTTGCAATGGTGGTTTGGCGTGGATGATGGTAGCATGCGACGGACGTCAAGTGTCACGGGCGGATGCAGGGCGTCACCGGCCCAGACGGTAATTTGGTCAGCCCAAGTGAACCCCATGCGGCTGCTCAAGCCTCCCACTTGATTACATATGGTGCGATCCAACCAACAAGGGCGCAGCAAAAGCTTCATCACAGACGGGAGAACGGGAAATGGGTGTCGATGGGCAAGCCATAGGCAGGCCAAGGAGAGGGAGCCATGCTTATCGATACCAGCGGTGCGGCGCTTACCAAGGACGTAATGCGCGTCGACGTCTACGTTGCATTCTGCGCCATTACGTTTCAACCGCCGACGCTGCATGCCCTCTGTTGATCCATACATACCTAGACTTCAATCTCCTCGACTAACCCACCCACTGACCCCGTCGCCTAGCTATAACAACCAGACATTCAGACACACCTTTCTCTCCTTCACCATGTCCACTCGCGGGCAGTTCAACACCAAGAACCCCACCATCAAGCGCATACGTACGTGCCTGTCCTACCCGCTACAGCTGTCGCATAGCTAAAAGAATCGCAGTGAAAGAAGCTTCAGAGCTCTCTCTATCGCCCTCTCCAGACTACCATGCCGAGCCGCTGGAAACCAACCTCTTCGAGTGGCACTTTACAATCTGCGGTCCGCCGGAACCGTCACCCTACGCGGGCGGCATATACCACGGTCGCATCATCCTTCCCTCTTCGTACCCGTTGCGACCGCCATCGTTCCGCTTCCTGACCCCCACTGGCCGCTTCGAAGTCAATCGCGAGATCTGCCTCAGCATATCGGGCCACCACGAAGAGACATGGCAGCCCGCCTGGGGGGTCCGCACAGCACTCGTCGCGTTAAGAAGCTTTATGGACACAGATGCAAAGGGCCAGCTCGGCGGCATTGAGTGCAGCAAAGAAGCCCGCCAGCGCATGGCCAAAGAGAGTGGAGCGTGGAAGTGCGCGGGGTGCGCAAAGAGCAACGCCGAGATTATGCAAGAGAGGGCTGCGCTTGTCAAGGAGATTGAGGAAAAAGAGGGCAAGAGGAAGGAAGAAGAAGTGCCTGAGGAGCTGAGACTGGCGTATCGAGACGAGCTGAGCAAAGATGGCGATGGCGGCAGCAAGATGGACAAGGGCAAAGGACGCGCAGTCGAGAGTGCGACTGATACGGCCTCTGCTAGCAAAGAAATAGCGGCTGCATCGTCTGGAGTTGGTGCAACCACGGTAGCAGCTCCAAGCACAAGTCCTGTTCAAGCTGCAGGTAGCATGCCAGTGATAAGACCCACAACAACCACACCTGCACAATCGCCACTCCAGCAAGTCACGCAAACGAGTCCTGACCTCGCTTGGATTGACACATGTATTTATGGCTTGGTGGCTGCCCTGCTGTTCATGGTGGTCAGGAAGTTTATTTGAGCGGCTTCATTCAGCGTGTGCGGCTTGATTAGCTTGCGAGTTCACAGCAGCAGCACCATAGTTTTTTCTTAACATTATTACTATTTTGGCTAGCGAGGAGTTCTAGTTGGGTCAACAGTCTTGATTTATTTGTCCTTGAAAGGTCTTCTCTGGGCTTTATTTATATACAACAAATATTGTTATGGTGTGTTTGATCCTTTTCCTCAATGACGTTGTGCTACTGGTCCTTTGCATCTACTGAGGTAGCAGATCAACCGAAATGCTAGGTACCCATTGTCGTTCCAGCCTTAAGCCTCCTGGGTATAGCGTGTTCTCACTGCCGCCATATCTCAAAGCTGCTGCTCACAGCAAACTACCAGCCTTCTATACTGCAATTCGTAATCTCTTGTGATTTTAGTGCAAATCCACTATCAGCTACAACTTGAGTGCCTAATAGAGCCTTAACTCGCTAAGAATGTCCAATCCTTCTTTTTGATTATTACTCAAAGGCGGAAACTTGCTTTAGCATGTATCATACCGACTCGCGTCCACCCAAAAAAGGGCAGTGGCCCTTTTCATACTACCTCCAATGGTATCGCAGCCAAAGCGCCATGTTGGGTCCAGTCTAATGCTTTCTGCCTTTTGAACTGCCTCGGTTAAAGCAGCAATTCGTGCTGTTGCGAAGTGGTATGTAATACTGTAGACTCTTAGCTTGGCTCTCCACCCAACTTTGCTCCTGTCCGTTCTCTAACCCTCTCTCAGCCTTCCTGTCGCTTTACAACTGCCAACGCATCAACAAACGACTCTCATCTCGCTTCAACACTTTTGACTAGTCAGATTGCAGCCACAATTTGCCTTGCCAATCATGAACAGCGATGCCTTTCCGGAATCTGGTGAGATTTTTTTTCTACACTGCTAACAAAAAGAGTGCCGCTTCTTAGATTTGGTACCTCTTTCAGGCTCGTGCAGTACGCTGATCGCCTCACAAATCTATGGCTTGTACAGGAAATACCCGATATTTCTGAGGCAGGTTCCCTTGCGTTCGACATACTTGGTCCGGTGTCAGGCTACAACAATTATGTCGATGACATGCGCCCAGATGACTACGCTGTGTTAGAGACTGAAACCGTCAGCTCTGGTGTACAGTTCCATGACATATCCCATACAGATTTTCTCTTTCCAGGAAATAGTGTTATATTTGGAAACAACTTACTCTATCAGTCGGGTGTTGTGGCTAATATATATCAAATAGAAAAGTATGTGTTTTCGTGTCTCTACCTTATTTACATTTATACTTACCTCCTAGTAGCATCTTGGGGGACTCCACGAGAGTTTATTTCTATTATACAAGAGGCATTGTTGGTGAATCTTAAAAATATCTGTCTACCTTTGCTCCGCAGAAAAGCTTTCCAGCGGATAATCTTGGGATAGACACCCAAGGATCTCGGACTAGACCATCCAAGCAATCTGAAGCCTGCCCACAGGAATTGTGTGCAGCCATATACGTATGCGATCAATGTCTGGTGGAGTTTCACCATCAAAATTATTTGGTTTTCCATTGGTATAGATCAGGCTATACAGGATTTGCCTGTAAGCATGATGACTGTGATAAGAAGTTTGCTCGATTAGATGCATGTCGACGATGCGGGGGAAGACATCGAGATGATACCAAACGCTTTCCTCGCAAGTACTACAAGAAGTATAGCGGACCCAATGGTTTCAAACGTAGACATCACCTCACACAACACGTCCGGAATTATCATCATATAGGCGAGGATGACCAGAAGGAAACATGGGAGTACAATCGCCGTTGGTGCCCGAAAACAGCGTGTTCCCATCATGAGAAGGCTCCTCACAACACGGAAAAGCGGTGTGCATTTTCTACTTTGGCAGAATGCTTGAAGCACTTGCGTACCGTTCACAACGAGTCTGGTTTCTCATGCGCACAACCTGACTGTGACTGTGTGAATGGCAAGGGTTACTTCCGTAAAGCCGATCTTCGCAACCATCTTTGCAAGGTCCACAGCACAGATGGTATTTTGGAAGGCGATAGAAACTAGGTCACTCTCAGAAGCCCCACAACACCATGTCAACGACCAAACTATCGCTCCAGATATGGCGGCATCTCTTCCAACTCGTATGCACTCTCCACGTCGCTACAACACTACGAAATCTGAAAACACGAGTAAAATAGAACGAAGAGATGGCCCAAATTATTGTCTTACAAGCAACCTCAACAAAAACAAGTAGCATAGCACTGGAGTTTTGTTTTCCAACTTTTTGCAACACCTCAATAGCGAAAAAGACAAAAAAAATTGATTTCAAAAAGAACGAAATGAAACCCAATAACACAGTACAGACCATCGCAGTACCTTCCAATCCACCACACGAAACCCTAATGCATATTCTATCAACCTAGACTGAACTCACATATTCTCAACAATATCTTTGTTTTCGGAACTTGTTATATAGAATATCAACTATCATCACTCTTTACATACATAACAAAACCAAGCGTGAGACCAACGCCAACACATTACCTCGTGACATAACATGTGAAGGAGAAAGAGAATAGGAAAGAAAGTAAACATGCGGCACAAAGTCCAAACCGTAGCAAATATTACTCTGAAAAAGGAGCGGGTATCGTGATTCGCAGCCCATCCCACCAGCTATGCAAAAGAATGTTACCCTTAAGAGACTTGATAAAAATATATTTTGAAAAAAAAAGAGGAAAAGAGAAAACCCATGTTGTATATGCCCCTGATTAACCCTTTCATGCATTCATGCATGCATAAAAAACACCAGTTCCCAGACACATCATAAAACAAACACTAAACCCGTGTGTTTATATATGTCAACACCCAGCCGCAAGCTATGCACCTTGAGGAAACAAGAAAAAAATATATATCCTACTGCAATCAATCACTGCAGCTTGAACAAAACAACACAAGCAAAACAGCCTATGGCCAGCACCGTGCCCGAGACTTCTGGTCTCTTGATCCACGACCTGAGTCCTGGCCCCGGTTTTCCCAAACTAGCATGTCTCTGCGCCCTACGCATGACATTTGGATCAATGAGGCCAGACTTTTCAAGTGGGCAGACATCCACAGGCGCTTGCTGTTGCTGTTGCTGTTGCTTTTGTGATTGGTGGTAGTCCTTGTCGTCGCCTACAGCATCGTTGTTGGCGTTCATTGGGGAAAATTGAATATTGGTACCAATCATTTCATCCAGCTCATCAACCAGCGAAGCACACTGTTTGAAAATCTCTTTGGCCTCTTCAATGATGTCGATGCGTTCGTCGGGCGTGAAAAGCGTCTCGGCAGCAGACAGCCGCAGCTTGAATTCAGCCTTGATATCTTCCCCATCGTGAGGGCCGGGGAAATGCCAAAACGAGAGTCCTTGGCTTTTCAGATCCGGAGATTTATCCGCTTCTTGTAAACTAGTGGCTGCTGTTGGCCAGAAACTTGGCGGGGCACGAAGTAAGCCTCCCCTTATCCATCTCCCGCCAGAAAAGATGGCCATGTAGAAACACCAAGCGTAGCTAACTAGCGTCCAGGGCTTCTCGTTGAAGCTCTTCCGAATGTGCGTGCAAAATTGCGCAACCTTGTCCCCCGGGTACTTTGCCAATAGGACCTCGAGATCGGTGGGGTGTAGGCCTAGCAGGTATTCCAAGTCCCTCTTTAACCGGCCCGAGCGTATCAGGCCTCTCGGCCGTAGAGATTGCAGGAAGGAAGTGAGTTGCAGGGATGGGGGCGTTGGGGCACCGAGGGTTGATGTGAAGAGTGAGGGCGAGTCGTAGGGATTTACAAGGAGATAGGATAGCAATGGTGAGAAGGGCGAAGTAGCACCTTCGGGGTCCACTGCCGGCTGCGCAAGCACACAAGGTGAGTTGGACGGAGCATAATCGCGCAATAAGTCGGCCCACAAGGATTCAAAGGTCAGGAAGATGTGTGCAAAATGTAGCAGGCCTGTCGCATAAAGCGTCGAGTCTGTGGTATGCGGCGGGAGGGCAAGCGGGAGACGGGAGGTAATGAGGCGATTTAGGTTTGTGTGTAGGGATCTGTACGAGCCGGATCAGTGTGCTAGTTCATAAACACCCGAGGAAAGAAGCGGCGGGGTGGGAAATCATACCGAGTCGCAGCATTGATTTCACCAGACAACGAGAGTGGCAGCCTAGGTGTGTCGTGCCTCACCTCGTCGTCCCGCAGCGCATATTCTTGCTTCTTCAACATGTTTGCGCAGTGCGAGGTAGACAGATCAAGGGTCGTGGTTCAAAGCGTGTATTGGCGGGTGTGTGAGGAGTAGCACAGGACTGTAGGAAGTAGGTCGACGGGAGTTTCTAGGCCAGCAGTCGAAAGGGCTGGAATCGGGACGAAGGCGGAGGGTTAAGGCCAATGACGAGGACCTGCACGCGCGACAGGCACGAGACATGAGGCAAGAGCAGCAGGCAGGGCATTGGGGGCTTGTGTAAAAAGCACGCGGAGCTAGAGGACGGTTACATAGGCGCTAGGTGTACATTCACGCGCGCGCCGTGTGCTGAGCGGGTGGCCAGAACAAAGTCGCCTCAATATGTGGGGGTGGATGAGTTCCAAGGTCTGCGGGCAAAAGCCTGGGTTCGAGGCTCGTAGTGGCGTTGCCATGATACAATTGCGGGCTGGCGCATGGCCGTTGTGCAGGGATCAGCCGATGCTTGGTGGATGGCATTTGCATTCGCATCATCGGTCGTGGGGTGTGGATGACAGCCATGTGCGAGACTGCAGGGAAATTTGCCAGATTGGGGCCCAAATGTAGGACGAGGAAAAACAGTAGAAAGGCAGCAGAGGAGATTTTCAGGGTCCGTGTCATGGTTATGTGTAAAATGGGGGATCCTGGAGAGAGCTGCGTTCGCATGCGCGCGTAGGACCGATTGCCATCGCGATCCACGGGACTGGCCGTCCGACATCCCCATCGCGAAGGTCCCTGCGCCATGTACCTACATATGCACTCCGCTGAGGCCGAGGCTGAGAAGGACGCCAATATGTTCCGCGTGCCTGACAGACTGACGGCACCAGTACCACCGTCAACTGTACCTACGTATGCGTGTATGTATGCAACTACATCACATGCCCGGGCTGTGAAATCATGGTCATGCTTCACTTACTTCTATCCTACCCATATGCCATTCAGCCCCAATCATCTTGCTGTTAAACCTCTGCAATCCTCCCCGCTGGTCTTGAATCATGTCCACTGCCAAGTGCCTACACAGAGCCGACCAATAAAAAACACATCATCAAGAGAGGCTGTCGTTCATCACTGAAAATTCATAGGCTATCATGAGTACCTTTTTCACACTCAAGTAACCACTGACGCCTTTCTGTACCCCAGACAGCAGGCTCCTTATCGTCAACTGCTTACATGGCTTGCCAAACTCACCTTGAAACCCGACTGTGACGGACCAGAACGACATCGGCATGTCCTGACAACCACGCCCTACCCAAACGAAGACCGAGTAACAGACGCACCTGTAGACAATGCCCAGGGCTGCACATCATCAAGAAAAAAATCACTTGTGTTAGCTATCATCGTTACACGGGTCATCATGTTGAACCGAGTACCACCTGAAGCTTGCATCTTCTAGGCGCCCGCCCAGTCGAAGTTGACATCCTGGCGCGCAACCACTTCGCCAACCGCCGGGTCATGGCAGACCGGTGCCCAAACCTGGGCCTCAAACTGACCGGCTGCAATGTTGTTGCCAAAGAATGAGTAGTCTGCATTAGTTAGCAACTGCATACCCGCACCTTGTTCCAATCCACTCACAGCAGTAGAAGCGGCCGGGCCAGTTGACAGTGCTGTCGCATCGGCCAACCGCACAACCAATACGCGTGCTGTTGCGCCACACCATCTGCGTGAAGTGACCCCAGACGGCATCGAAATGCGGATTGTCGTAAGGGTATTTGGTCTCCTCCTCGTGCCAGCCATGCGTAGCAGTACGCGCAAACTCGATCCAGGCGTCGTAGTCACCAGGCGGCGGGCTCACAGAAGAGAGGTTGCTACCGGGGCGCTTCTATCATTGTCAACCATTACTCTCTTCTTGCGCATGTCAAATACCCACATGCTCAGGGTCATGGGTGCACTCCTCGATGTCGGCGCGGGCTGCGTCTGCAAGCTCCTTGTCCCAAATCAGGTCCTGAGCGCAGTGCAGCCTCCGCCAGTACCAGTGGGCTCGCATCACGGCGCTAATGAACTTATGGTCGCCCTGATGAGGAGCATCGCCTGCTTCAACATTGCGGGGATTGACGTCATGGGCTGGAGCAGCGACTGCAATGGCTGCAGTGAGAGCAACCAGTGCACCAAGAAGCTTCATAGTGAGATCCTGGGTAGATGTGAGGCTTGTGTGTCGAGATTTTAGGGAGTCAGTGAGTATAGATGTTGTTAATTGGTCGGCCGTTAGGAGTAGTGGATCTGCACTCTGGTGCAGTCTCAATGTAAAGGAGTGACAGGAGGCGCAAGGGGTGGAAAAATGAGTGATTGAGACAGAGCGGCAGGGGAGAGACGAGGTCGGTGGAGTATATATGTAGGTCAAGGCCGTTAAGGATGCTGTTTTGGTGATGGTGCGCGCCTGCCTTTACCAGAGGGGCCACAAACAAACAGCAATGGATGCTAACCAATCAAGTAAGGACACTGCTCACGAGGGAGCTAGCAGGAAATGAATGCAACCAGAGTGAATGATGAGCCGAGGGAGGAGACCGTTTGCAAGAGCGTCTTAGTGCGAGGCCAGCCTGGGGAGACAAACAGTTGGACAGTTCCATTGCGCCTTGTAGACGCCTGATGGCTACACAAGCCCGTTCTCCCGTGAGCCGACGAGTCCACCGTCTCTGACTGCTGCTGCCCTATTGTGGCCTCACTTGCAACCATCACTAGACACTGACCACAAGCTTCATGCCTGCGCACTTTCCATCCACACGCTGCTGCCCCTCCACAGTCACCCTGTGGAACCACTGGCGCTATCTGTAAGGCCGTGAAGAGCTAGGCCTACGCATTCAATACACATTTACAGCATCAACGACACAAAAGGACGTAGAGTGGCGTTTCCCATGGTTGAACACGGCGGGGTCTGAATCGGCTAGCCTGGTGGAAAGAAATCTATTTTACCCCCTCTGCCCATGTTACCAAGCTCACAACGTGCAAGAATAACCGCACAGTGCTATCGATTCATGCACCAACGCCCCATATCCATCACCCAACTCACTCGTGACCTGCGCTATCTCTTGGGAACACTACCGTCTTGAACCACACCCAAGACGTCCTCAACCGTCGGGGAACGTCACACTTGTAACTCGTGGTTTGCTTTTGACATATGGTTTTGCGCAAAAAGTGAATACAATCCCCCGTCATGAGGCAACTCTTGCTGTAAACCCTTCTGTGGCCATGTCCACGCGCTGTAAGCATTTGATGCGTCTACCCGGTTTTAAAACACACTGCTTCTACTCGGTTGTGCTCACTCTGTCTACAGACGCCCAGCCCTTCATCGACTCGCCTCAACCTACTACAGCGTCAGAGTCCCGCTATGCTCGTGAAGCTTGGGGTCAAGGATTAAGGGCACTCCCAGCTTTAGCTTAACAAGCCTGTGTAGGCATTATGGGCGACACAAAGTCGGCTACACCGCCCAGACTGCCGTCCATCGGCAAGCTGATGTCTTACCATACCAACAACCAGGGATAAACTTACCCTATAATGCAAATATACGTACAAATGGGTGGCTGCATTCATGGCCCCTGTACATCATGCGGGCCATACAATCTTCTTCTATCAAAATCATCTCAGCCCTCCTTAAGTCGCTTCGCAGGACGGCCCATGATGGAGTCATCTGGGAGCCCGCTTCTCTTAGTGCCGGGTAGACTAGAAGTACGCATGTCATTGTCTTCTTGGCTGACCCTTCTGACTGGATACTTGACCTTGGAGTCTTCGAAACAGCTTTCTGCGGGCTTGCCGTGCATGATGAAGTATGGATGTAACAGCGCTTTTTCTGCCGTAAGTCGTTTTTGAGGGTCGTATTCGAGAAGTTGCTTGAGGAGAGAGAGTCCCTCTGGTCCAGGCGTGTCTGGCCCGGAACCGATTGGATATTGGTTGTTGTTGAGTGTCTGATGGTACCACCGCTCCAATCCATCGCCGCTCTGAGGGCGTGGAAAGCGTGAGGCATTGCCTGACAGGAGAGACGAGAGCTGAGGATGCTCAGGCATAGCCGTTAGAAGTGGCCAGCGGTCCTTGGTCGGCATGCCCATGATCTCTACAATCTTTTGCATTTGGTTGCGCTGGAATGGGACAGTTTTTTTGCTGTCCATTTTGGCCTCTTCTCCTTTAAAAATGGGTCGCAGGGAGAGCAACTCGGCAAAGATGCACCCAATCGCCCACAAATCGACTGCAGGTGTGTAGTGGCGACTACCAAGTAGCAACTCAGGCGCGCGATACCATATAGTCACGACAACCTTATCGCCGGAGAATAACGACTGCAGTGGTTTGTAGAACAAGCGGGCAAGACCCAGATCACCAATCTTGATCTTGCCAGCACTGGTGACCATGATGTTTGCTGGCTTGAGATCTCGGTGCATGACCCAGTTCCTGTGCAGGTAGACAAGGCCTTGCAGTAGTTGGTACAGAATGGATTTGATGGTGCGAGCAGGGATAGCTTGGCGCTGAGGTTGGTTGTGGTGATGGATAATTTGCAGAAGATCATGCTCGGCATACTCGAAGACAATGTAAATGCACTTGTCTTCTAGGATAATCTCTGCAGTATGGACTACGTTTGGATGGGCAAGCTCAGTGCACAAGGCCATTTCGCGTATGGCTGATTGTGAGATGCCCGAGTATTGCAGCTCACCTTCCTTGTCCGGCTTGAACCTGGTGGTGTTAGCGTGGGGAAATGGCAGCACTCGGCTGTGCTCACTCACTTCTTGATGGCGAACTCGCCGGTGCGACCGTTGCGACCCTCGGCCTTGTAGACACGTCCATAGGTGCCGCTGCTGATGAAGCCGACGATTTTGTAGCGCTCGGTCACGCGCTTCTTGTTGTTGTAGCCGGTGAACATGGCATCCGGACAGTCTCCCGAATCTCTGTTGATATCGAGGCAGACCGACTCAGCGCGTAATCATGTGATTTGGAATGAGTACAGATGGAGATGGCGGGCAGACACGGGGCAAGCAATACAAGCGGCGATATGGTTTGGACAAGGAGGATGAATGGGGCCCTGACGCAGCGAGGTGGGTTGCTGGCAGGAGGGTGCAAGGGATAAGAGACGGGGACGGCGAAAAGGCAGGCACGCGTCCCACTGCCATGGCCTGTTTCCCCCGCAGAGCCTCAGCCGGGGGCCCCATCGACGCTGGCTAGTAGAGTACATACACCTAATACCGCAACCACGGCCACGCCACACTTTGCGATGAAATATAAGGCCTTGGAACCAATAGTCGTCTCATAGAGCACGTCTCGTATTGCTCGCATACCCAAGCAGTGACAATTACCGTTCTCTGCAAGCTATTGTCATCATGACCAGGTAGCCAGGTAGCCAGGTAACCATGTGACCGTGTATTCAATGTATCCTAATACATAAGCTTCGCCCGCTGCGACGGGCACGTCCCCAGGTGCCAGACACAGCTTGGAGCTGCAACCACCACCCGACTCTCCTCCATCAGCAGAGCCTGCAATGGATCTCCGTTCGTGGTTCAGCAGCTTGACCGGCTACTTTGTCTACATCCTCTCCGTCGCGACTCTCGGCCCCCTGCTCTTCGGCTTCCACCTGGTTCGTCCCCCATGTGCCAGCCTCACATCCCATCCCCCACGAGCTGTATAGCTAACTCTCTTCCTCCCTCTTTTAGTCTGAGCTCAACGCGCCCGAGGATGTCATCCGTTGCAAGAAAAAGTCTATTACAGCTGCCGTCGCAGGCCCGAGCCTCCCACAATGCATTGAGATGACACCGACAGAATGGGGCGTCGTGGGCTCGCTATACACGCTTGGAGGCCTCATAGGCGCCCTTTCGGCTGGCCCGCTCGCGACGAGGCTCGGCCGCCTAAGAGCCATGCAGATATCGACCATTTTCTTCGCTGTTGGCCCCGTCTTTGAGGCCCTGAGCCCAAACATTGCAGTCATGGCTTTTGGAAGGCTGCTGTCAGGAGTCGCGGCGGGAGCATCTGTTGTGATTGTGCCCCTCTACATCTCGGAGATTGCTCCTCCTGCTGAGAAGGGCTTCTTTGGCGCCTTTACACAGATCGGCTGCAACGTTGGCATTCTCATTACGCAGCTGTTGGGCTATTTCTTGAGCCACGACTCATACTGGAGGCTTATTCTGGCCATTGGAGGCGTCATCGGCGCTGTGCAAGGCGCGGGATTGCTCTTATCCGTCGAGAGCCCCAAGTACATTGCTGAGCAGGGCAACGTGTCTCTTGCCAAGAAGACTTTACGCAAGATTCGGGGCGAACATGCAGACATTGAGGATGAGATGTGCGACTGGGGAGTGTCAGATTCATCCCATATCAATGGTCAGTCACTCGATATACGGGCTATGTGGCTATGGTGAACTAACATGAGCACAGAGGAGGAGCAAACGTTACTAAGCCCTAATGCATCGGCCGATGCTGGGCCGAAGCAGTCGGGCAAAGAAGGAAATCTGAGTATCATGCAGGTTTTCCGCCATTCCGACTATCAAAAAGCTGCCATCGCCGTCATCATGGTGATGCTGGCCCAGCAGTTCAGTGGTATCAATAGCATCGTTATGTATGGAGTCTCGCTGCTAGCAGGTCTACTGGAATCCAACTCGGCACTGCTCAACCTTGCGGTTTCGGCGTTGAACATTATCGTGACAGCTAGCTGCGCGCCCCTTGCCGACAAGCTGGGTCGCAAGGTGTGCCTGCTAAGCTCTCTTGCGATTATGGGAACCAGCTCGCTTCTGCTTGCCATTGGTATCATCAAGGCGATTCCCGTGCTCTCAGCCATTGCAGTTCTGCTCTTCGTATCCGGCTTCGCTGTTGGCCTTGGCCCTGTACCATTTATATTGGCAAGTGAACTCGTGGGCCCGGACGCAGTTGATGCGACACAGAGCATCGCGCTCGGGGCTAACTGGATTGCCACATTTGTCGTGGCCCAATTCTTTCCACTAGCGAGCGCGAAGCTGCATGGCAAAGTCTACTTCATCTTTGCGGCGCTATCAGCTTTCTTCTTTGCCTTTGTCTCATGGTACGTTCCAGAGACCAAGGGCAAGAAGAATGCCGATGAAGTGTGGGGCAGAGAGCGCAGAGTGGACTAAATGCATGACACAGCATGGGGAAGTAAATGTTTTGTGTGTTATAATTTTTCTGGGATGAATCAGATATTGTCAGGTGGCATGGTAGATTGATGGATGCATGTACTATATAGCACATGTATGTAAACATACAATTAGCAAGAATCCAAGTTGAAGAATCGGGGCAATGCCCATTCGGGTGTATGTGCAATACTCTAATCTACTCTACATTGGCGCCATGGCAAAGAGGCGCAATGCTCCAAGCACCCATTTGCCCGCATGTGTCCGGCTCCGAGGGTCGGTGTGGGGCGGACCAAGTGAGCGAGAGCAGGATTCCTAATTGCTGACCGGAACATTTGGGCGCCACTTAAATTTGCTTACATAGCCGCGGTTAGTAGAATGTCGGAGGCGGATCCCAAAATCACGACTCCCGAGTAGCTGCGGGCTCGGCTATGTCATTCAGTCGCTCGCCCCCACTGCACCTTTTGCTTCTGTTGCTGTTTGTTTCTGTTTCTGTCTCTGACTCTACGTCTGTTTCTGCCCGATTTACTCGGCAATGCGGTTCTATTTCCCGTGACCGCAATCTCGTTATTTAAACCATTTCCGCCCTGCCATTCACCATGACCGCATTTCCGCCCCATTTCTCGCCGCAGATTGGCACCGCTGCAAACGACGACTTTGATTTCCACACGTCGCCGGCGCATGAGCACACACTGGAACATGGCACAAACCAAGAGCGACACGATCCCCCGCCCTCAATCATCTCTCCCGCTTTTACCCCTCCAGCCACACCAGGAGTTTCCACTCCTTCGCATCCTCGGCCACCCCGCTCCATACCAGTCGATACCTCGCTCCGCACCAACACCCCCCGCCCAGATCTGTTGTCGCAGCTCCCCAACGTCGAGTGCGAGGTGCGCGCGCGCATACCCACGACTACGGGGCACGAAATGTGGCTGCATGTGTACAGAAACAATGTCGACACAAAGGAACATCTAGCAATCGTCTTTGGCAACCAAATACGTTCTCGTTCCCTCGACGCCGAACGCCCGGGAGAGACGGAGCTGGATCGCATGACTAGAGGCGCATATGTAGGCCGCCTGTACCCAGGCAGAACCAGCTCGCGGGTCGAGCAGCTCAAGCGTGCAGAGGGCATTTCGCCAAAACCCATGCCGGACAGTAAATTAGCCCATAACGACAAGTTCAACGGACCCTTGTCTCCGGCTTCCGTTTCATCATCAGAAAACGGAGACGCTCCGCCCGTTTCCTCATCACAGCTACCGCTCGTGCGCATACACTCCGAATGCTACACGGGCGAGACTGTCTGGTCTGCGCGCTGCGATTGCGGCGAGCAACTTGACGAGGCTGCGCGCCTCATGGCTGACCCTGCGCTGTCTCCTTCGGGCGGCGCCATCATCTATCTCCGGCAGGAAGGCCGTGGTATTGGTCTGGGTGAGAAGCTCAAAGCATACAACCTACAAGATTTAGGCAATGACACGTACGAAGCGAACATAATGTTAAGGCATCCCGCAGACGCGCGCAGTTACGGTCTGGCCACAGCCATGCTTATGGATCTGGGTTTAGACGGTGATAGGGGAATAAGACTCTTGACCAACAACCCCGACAAAGTTCAAGCGGTTGAGGGTCCGAATAGAGAAGTCGTCGTCCGAGAGCGCGTGGCCATGGTGCCACTGGCGTGGAAGACTGGTGGTATGAAAGGAATCAAGAGCGAAGAAGTAGAGAAATATCTGAGTACAAAGGTGAGTGGATTTGTTGAACTTCTTCCCGTATCACAGTCACTGACACAAAGGCAGATTGAAAAATTCAAGCACATGTTAGATCACAAATAATAGCATGAATAATTTTACAATCCGAATCTCGCTTTTGCATCATGTAACTTGGATGTGTTAGGCCTAAGCGCACAACGTTGACACTCACACACCAAAGACTTTTAGAACGAATGAACGAACAAACTATGCTCCACTTTACGATGCATTATTTGAGATCGACACCCCCTTACTACGCAATTTGGCTTTTCTACAGCTTTCAGCCATTCTCTTATATCCACTGCGATTCCTGGACCTGTGGTACATTACCGTGTCTCATCATATCGAGCGACTGCGCTCCAAGTTCCCTGTCTTAGTCTTATACCAAACAGCAGTAGTGCCAGCATCATTCATTACTCCGACATTGCGTCTTGATTTCGCCACCGGATTACTGCAATCTGAGATGACTAGAGCAATACACTTTGGGTTATATATACCAATGTATCTATTCAGTCCTACGATTGAACAATGAATAATATTCCGCTTTCTCAGCAATGAAAAATTCAACCATCGATAGACCTTTGTTTCTCTAGGTCCGTAGTAATTGCGATATTCACGATGTAGTATTGCGATGATGCCATCACGATCATATAGTGCACAAAAATGAGAGAATTCCTATAATAGTAAATCTACTACTATATGCCGAGTTGTGCTGCCCAACTATTTCATCTCATGCAACAAAAAAAGTGTTTCTCGCTTTGCACCATTCTTTGCCTATTCTATTGACTTAATCATTATCCTTTCAGAGTATCTTTCTTTAATAAGAAATGGAGAGGGTGACGATCTCACTAGAATATTCAACCCCTTCTTGGTCGTTCGAATAACTAATAGGCTCGGGCTTGCCTGGCATAGATTATATTACGTAGGATCGAGAATAACATTTTTCGGGATATTAGTGCGGTCATAGTAATATCACAAGAAGAAAATTCTGTATAGATGCTCTGATACAAGCATAGAGAAAAGGATTCTTTTGACTCAAAAGGAGATATCTCTCTGGTTTCTCGTCGATTGCTGACTACCGTATAGCTTCTGACCTTTGTTGAAATATTTTTCTTATCGATATCGCAGCTTTACAACGTGTGCTTTTGTAATTTCACGCATATATCGTACTATACAGTCCTGAAATACTGATTCTGTTCATCTAGGTAAAAATGGCATTCTTTGGTAGCTGGGTGCATGGCATTGTACTACGCCATTGCAAATATCACACTACATCAGCTCACGTGGGCCATATATGCGTTGTTTACATCGTTCAGTATTGCTCTGCTTTTAAAAATCATTTCGACTATGACGTACCTGTCATGAATACTTCCCCGTTATTTCGTATGACTGTAACCGAACTGTACACTAATCGGCCCTATTCGACAGATTCAACAAGCTATATACACAAGGCCCCTCATCACACAACTAGGTCGTCTTCCAGTACAATTATTATTATTGTTATTATTGTCATTCCATTAGAGTCTATATTCAGCTCGGGGCTATGTAAGAATTTGACTGTATGCCGTTCTATCTTATTATTTACATGTGGGTTTTTTTTGTGTGGTACTACTATGGTGCAGACTTGTTATCAGTCAGTTGGATCGACAGACTGAAAACCTAAATAGGAAACCCCGGATGAAAACTAGCCCTATTAGGTTTTCAGTCTGCCGATCCAACTGACTGATAGCAAGTCTGCTATGGTGCTTCGGCTTTTGTCTGTTTGCGGCTAGGCCTCTAGTCTTCCAGTACAAGTTGGTATGACAATTGTTATGACTCAAGACGTGTTCTGATTCCCCAGATGGGGTATTTCTCCTGATATTGATTTCCTGCTCTTCAAATATCCTTCTATGCATATCGCTACTCCTGCCTTCACGCATCTCGAGCTATCCTCTTCTACTTATACCCAGGTTCCTCGATGCCTTAAAAGTGCTCTTTTATCCCATACACGCTACACACATAAGACTAGTAATTGCGATCAAGTCTTCCGATCGCTATTTTCACCGACAATCTCTGTATACGAGTTTCACATTTCTTGTATCGACACTAAGGGCTATAACTTCTGAAGAAATTGAGTTTAGATTCTGGCCGATGCTAGTGCGCAAGGCAAGCGATACGCCAAAGAGACATGGCTAGATGGTCACATGCAAGAGATTAGGCCTCAACAGTGGGTTGGGCGATCACATGAAAACAACAAGCTCCTTCTTAACTTCACTATCGTACATATGACAAGGGCTGGAAAGTTACGAAGGGACCGAGTGGATTAGTCACATCTGAGGAGTTGGAGATTACCATAGGACTTGGTCTTGAATCTACCGCACATTACATCGGAACATGAGACCAAGGTACGGAACCAGTCTTTTGTCGCCTCTCCATCCACTCTCGGGCTTTAGTCAGTTCTACCAACAAATCATATCAACAGAGCCTGTGTCTACTTCAGCATTGTACAATGCGTTGTACTTTGATCATGTGCATTCGTATCCTAACCTCAATCTACTATACTCTGCTAGAAAATCTAACCAGTAAATTGGCAGAATGCCAACGACACTCGGAAGCATTCACCAAAACACTAACTAAACATACACCACAAATGCTATCGATGGCCCTACCAAGTTGTCACTCTCCAGCTACAGCGCCGTTTTGTGTGAGGCTTGAAATCACGGATAATCAGACTCTAGATTCGCCTTTTGAAGTGCGCTAGAAGCCTCCCAGAAGATAATAATGCATCTCTAGAAGACTTTAGCGGCAGTGCTAATGCCATAGTCGTATTCGAAAACCTAGGTCTACAAGATTGAGTTCGGTCGCGAATGCCGCCACGTTGCATAGCTCGATCGTACAATGTGGCGGTGATAATAAGGTTTTTAATGTCCGAGTAATGGCTGCAAAATCGTACGTGCCGATGGGGCCAACTTGATCTACCGGGGAATAGTGCGCCCGTAGAACCCATGATTTTACGCGGGGGGCAGGGGACGACGCTAGAATCCAAACTCTATACGGGCCAGCCCTTCGCTAACATTAACACCATGCTGGAAAGTAACAAGCCCCGAAAGGCTTAGCTGGATCATTAGTCTTCGCATCAACTGAGTTAAACTAGTCAAGCAGTATCCATTTTGGACAGCTAATTCATCCAGCTCATTGTCACTGGGTATGATTTGACTGGCATATGCCAAGCACCTCCGCTATCCCACCAGCCTATGACGATATTCATCTGGCACAGTCCCTATCATTCTTTCCTGCCGTTTTACTAGTGCCAAATAACGTTTAGTGAGCGATGAGTTGCCCAACTCTATGCATGGCTATAGCAGATGGCAGGAAGCAACGTAACCCTACTAGGTTTACTCGATGCATGAGATTATCGTGTATTTCAGGTCAATGCATGCATGTTATAACGGTGAGTGTCTCGGTAAGGTATCACGGTGACTCATGGCTTTTTTCCTAGACAGGGTATCCTACTTAGTAGGCTCGCGAATATCTGATGGCACAATTACATCAAGGCAGACTTGCAAAAATAAACGTTTGGGGGGCTTCTTGAATGGCGACAAGAAATAAGTGAGGGAAAAGGTAGGCTTGATACTGTTACGCAGAAATTCTCCACCAAGGGGTGAACTGATCATAAGAGGAAGTAGCTGAACAAGTCTTTAGGAGGAACTGTTTAGGTCTACGCCACTTGTGATATCTCAGCAAAGCATTATTGATCCCTGAGAATCTCATTATACAACAGAGCAGTGGTTGGAGGCGAAGAAATTAGGAGAATCCATCGCTGGCTCTACAGCTGTCAATTCTAAACAAAATTTGGGCTGCCATGCATCCACATTCGTGAATCTGTCAAAACCCAAACACTAGCAAAAGAAAGTAGAAGAAATTCAGACGTTGGATTTGGCGTACGTGAAGCTACAGTGCACAGGGCGATTCTACAATCTGTTCAACTAATGCTAAACCTTCTAGAAGACGCAAGAGTGATGTTCTAATCGGTGCTCTTGAAAGAAAGCGGGACCAGGCACGTTAATTGGTGAAAATTAAGTTTGTACATACTGTGATTCTGCTATACACGTTAGTTTAATTCAATCTTAACATTGGCACAGACAATGCACGACCAAGAGACCGAGCTCTAAGGTCATGACTCGCAGTGTTAGCCTCCACGTTGTGAAGTCGTTGTACCAGATCCAAGTAAAGGATAGTCAAGATTGAGAGAGCCTTGAGCAGTCTGTAATTGTCTATATAAGGAGAGTCGACGACCACTCAAAAATAATCATCACTCACACTGACAACTATCACTCGCTAACACAGCAACTCACACTCTCTTCCCAACTATTTACGCTCACTCTTTACCCGATTTTCTTTAAAGGACTTCTTCTCTATTCCAATCCTCAATTTAAGATGCGTTTCTCTATCGTCTTCCTCGCCGGCACTGTTGCTCTTACCAACGCTGCGGCTGTTCCTCAGCCCCCTCAGCATTCTGATGTTGCTTCCATTGTACGTTATCGTTCATCTTACGAGAAGAGTTCTAGTTTCTTACCAGTAATTCAGCCTGTGGTGGCACTTAAAGCGCTTAATGCTGCTCCTGCTCAAGTCGACGTCAACGTTGATGTCGACGCCGACGCTCACTTGGAGAAGCGCCGTGCTGGAGCTCGTCTCAACGGTGCTGCCGACGGAATTGGAGCCGGTGCTTCGATTGCCAGTGCCATGAGCGGCCTCCTTCAAAAGCTGTTCCCCATCAACAACTGGAACTCTGCACGTGAGACTTTCACTCAGTCCACCGTCGATGCCATGTGGGCCAGGAACCCCGACAGGAACCGATGGGTTGCAGCTGCCTGCTACAACATGAAGTGGGACGTGGCCAACCCTGGCGGAATCTCTGATGTGGCCAGTGTCAAGCTCTCCATGGGCGCTCTCTACACCGACTACGACTGCTTCTACATTGGACGTCACAACTCGCTCTGGACCCGTGGCGATGGTGGCTACATCAACGTGAGTTCCATTCTCATTCCTAACCTTTTTTAAAAGACGGATTTTGACTAACTCCTATAGCTCGCCATTGTATCCGATAGCAGGTTTTGCAGCTTCGACTCCCGCACCGCTGACCTTGACTGCCGGTAAATTTACAACTGTTACGCGATCAAGAATGACATAGAATTGGTACAACCCACTAGACTAGATTTCTTAGACTTTCCTTATTGTTGTTACTATCGTGGACGATAGAGGTTTGGTGCCGAAGAAGCTTCCTCTGGATTCCTCATGGCTGCTGTAATTAATTTCTTCAGATACTTGTTTTTTTGGTATTTATTTCGTAGTAAACACAATCATCTAAACTATACTGTTTTGGTACTTTTGAGTGCACGTGCTGTGACAATAAACGAGCAGTAGGATGTTTAACAACTAGATCATTCTTCAGCATATCAAATTGTACACAAAGTAAGCCAGAATCATATTATCGAACTAAACTTCCATTCAAGCGCACTCCTTCTCAACCTGCACCAACACCTTGACATACTCTTCCACACTCTTCGCCCCAATAAGCGTGAAATCTCTTTTCTTCCCGTCAAACAAAACATACGGCACACTATCCACTCCATTTCCCGCCTGTTCCATAATCGCCGCTTTAACCTCGCGCAGCCCTTTCTCTCCATCTGCCACCAGGCTGTTTGCCTCATTTCCGCTCAACCCAGCAGTTACACACGCCTTCTCTAGCGTCTCGTGACTCGCCGGGTCAGCCCTGTGTACAAAATACTGGCTGTACAGACTACTTGCAGCTTTCGCCGCAGCATCCGGTCCTTTGCTATTCTGCAGCGAGTACAATATGCGGTGTGCATGCAAAGTGTTGCTGATGGGACCGCCCTCGAGATCGAACTTTATGCCTTCTGCTTTTCCCAACAGTCCCATATAATGCGCGTACATTTTCATTCTCTCGTCACTACCATTGTACTTTTTTTCTTTGTACCATTCGTATTTATTGACGCCATCTTGGTAGAAATCGGGGTACAATTGGTAGGGAGCTAACTTGAGAGTGAATTTGGCGGGTGAGTCTGGATTAGCTGAGCGATAGGCTTCGAGAGCTTTGTTGAGGCGGACGAAGGCGATATATGTCCTGTGTTCTTTGTATCAGGTGAGAGTACAGGCTATGCAAAGGGTGATCATTTAAGATACCAGGGGCATATTGTGTCAAGGGTGAATGTTATGGCTGATTCGTATGGCATTGTGAATTTGTTTTTCCCAAAAATGATTTTGTAATCAAAGGAAAGAACGAATAGAGTACTGTTCCTATTATACAGACGTCGGAAGAACATACATTGATCCGAGACGACCCTAAGCGTGCATACCCGAGCATGCGGATACGGGCTGCGGGTCTCCAGGATCTCCGACAGACGGCATGCGGGGTGGCACGCAATGACCCTTGCTTCGCTAGGACTGATCTGAACTGTGGCGCAGTCATGCTGCAAAAGAGGATGATATCCAGTACGTAACACGGAGTGGTTGGTGATCTTTTTCGATCAAGAACTCAATTCCACTTGGATGAAAAAAGACTATCATTGAGAAATGCGTTGTACAGCAGAATGCTCAAATCTAAAACAATGGTATTGAACAAAAAACCTGAAGCATCATGAAGACATGGCTCAACAAGTGTTACCCCGCAATCGCAAGGTACGAGGAGGCGGACTGAGCCTCGACTAATGGTTCAGCTTGACGTAGTTTCCTATAATACGATTAGGCATGACTTTGTTTTGTTTCATTCTAGAACTCACCTGGAAACTGTCCCTGCTTCCCCCGCACCTTGCCAATCCACCACTCATTTTCGTTCTGTGTACGGGAAACGATCTCGATGATATCACCAGTCAAGAAACTTAAGTCGCCCTCAGCTTGAGCTTCGTAATCGTACAGGGCCGTGACAGTCTCAGCAGCGGGTGCTCCACTGAGACGCGAAGGCTTAGGTTTTGGAGGTGGAGGCGCTGCACCCTTAGCTTTGGCGGCAGAACCCCATGAGCCTGATGACAATGCAGGTGACTTAATATCGCCGGTAGCTGCTGAAGGTCCAGGACTGTATGGTGGTGGTGGTGCTTCCGTCTCTTCAGATATTGAACTTCGACCAGCCTTGGCTTCCAGTGCCTTTGCTGCGTACTTGGACTGGCCTGGCCTCGCTCCTGCTACGCGAGCACCACCGGTAGTCTTGAACTTGACAATGGATATCTTTTCCGCCTCTTCCTGGGTATCCCCGCGCTTCTTGAGATAAGCCGCCTCAATATCTAGTGTAAGATCAAAGTAACCAATGTCCAGCCGTTGCATGCGCTCATGTAATGTATAGAACACGTTCAGCTGCATGTAGTAGAACGACTGGAACAGGGGCTTGATGAACTCTCTTTCCAACGTGAAGAGCTTCGGTAACTCCTCCTTCAGCAGATCATTGAAGTAGTTGAAGTCTTGTGTGGCCTGCTCCAAATCATTCTCGGCACGGTACATCGCCTTCTCATCCTTCAATGTCTTATCTTTCTTCTCTTCAAGCTTCTTGTATGCGGCGCGGTACCTATCGTAGTCGAGTTGCTTGTGATCGCGCTTAGCGGCAATCTTGCGCACGGCTTTTACGATTACTAGAAGCTCATCCGCAGGTCGGATGACACGGGTCTCTATCATTTCAAGCTCGGGCTTGAGGGTCTCCTGCAATTCTTGAACCACAGCCTGGTATTGCTCGCAAGCTTCTATGCCGGCTGCATTGCCTTCGTCGTGAAACGAATCGGGATCGGACATGCGACCGGAGATTGGCTTATAGATCTCGGCAATCGCTTTCGAGAACTCGATTTGGTGTGTGAGCATGCCTGGAAGGGATGATTAGACGGATGTTGCTTGGGCCGTGTGAAGTATAAACGTACCATTTATGGCCTCAAAGTACCTGGGACATGTAAGCAAAAAGTGGCAGAGGAGAGCATTAAGTGGGCGCATACTTCTTCGATTCGTCATGGAGCTTTTTTGTCTCCTTCTCCAATTCCTGGAAGCGTCGTTCGGCATCGGTATAGATTGGGTCTTTGGTGATCTCGCCCTATAAAGACGTTCTGTTAGAGGTGGGTTGTATTCTCGAGAGAACAAGGAGCGCAAAATCGCTGGAAGTATCGTGGCACACGAGGGGACGTACAAGATTGAACCTTTGCTTGAAGGTTTGTGGCGCCTATGTGATTGGGTTAGCAAGCCAAAATGCCCGAGCAGCGCGGGGAGTTTGTCATACTCGGGTAACGCTCTTGGTCAGGCCTTTCCAACTCATGGTGGAAGTGTTTTATTATGAGTGCGCAAGAGAGATGTGCAGAACACAGTAAGGTTAAACTCTGGTCACGGTATGGGGATGGATTGATCGAGAGAGGCAGCAGGTAGCGACCAAGGATCGCGAGCGCCTGCGTGGCTGCTCAAGTCCCAATGACGTTTGTGGCTATGCAGCGCGCAGCCCTGCTCTGCTCGGAACTCCCGGAACACCGAGGGATATCACAGCTGGCAGGTGACCACGCCCGTACCCACTTCAAGAGGACTATTGATCGGTGCGTGTGTGAGCCGCGAACGCATTATCACCCCTGACGTCCCCGTTGTTTTTTTTCGCGCTCCCAAAGCCCAACTGCTGCAGGGCGAGGACAATTGCAGAGTGTGGTGGGCATGCACGGACCGGCTGGTGCCTCGGCCCGCTCGACCGCTTAGTAATTGGAAAAAGCTCAAGCTAGCTAAGAGGCGACCTGCCTTTCCCACCTCTTCACCACTGCACCTCCATTATGCCCAACATTGCACCCACCATCGCGAGGCAGGCCCTGCGCATTGCCTCTCGCCGCTATCCATCGCCAGCCTTTGCACGCACCGCTGGTGCAGCTGTACGTCGCCACTATGTCAGTGAAAGCAAGTCTTCGCAGGCGACGGTCAATGTCGACACAGCGATCAAGCAAGAGCAGCGGGCCTTTCTAGATAAGACGGGTGAGCGGCCAAGTGATGCGACGATGCCAACAACAGGCATGGGCGCGGATGCCATGATGAGTCCTAGCGCCGGTAAGATTCAATCATTTGCTCCTCGACCCCGCCCTTCATGAGACTGACGAAATCAGGCATACTCAAGCAGGCTACGGTAATGGACCAGGGATCACGGCCCATCTACTTGGACATGCAAGCCACTACGCCCATGGATCCTCGAGTTGTAGACAAGATGATGCCATTCATGACCGGCATGTACGGAAACCCCCATTCGCGAACTCACGCCTATGGGTGGGAGACCGACAAGGCCGTAGAAGAAGCTCGCTCGAACATCGCCAATTTGATTGGTGCAGACCCAAAAGAGATCATTTTCACCAGCGGTGCAACTGAAAGTAATAACATGAGTATCAAGGGCGTAGCACGATTTTTCGGACGAGGAGGCAAGAAGAAGCATATCATCACAGCGCAGACCGAGCACAAGTGTGTGCTCGACAGTTGTAGACATTTGCAAGACGAAGGTTTCTCAGTTACTTACCTGCCAGTAGGGAGCAATGGTCTCATTGATATGGCTCAGCTCGAAGCCGCGATACGTCCAGACACTGCTATTGTCAGCATCATGACCGTAAACAACGAGATTGGTGTGGTACAACCTGTTGAAGAGATTGGACGCCTCTGCCGATCGAAGAAGATTTTCTTCCATACTGACGCAGCGCAAGCTGTTGGTAAGATTCCCATCGATGTCAACAAGATGAACGTCGACTTGATGTCAATATCTGGACACAAGATCTACGGACCGAAAGGCATTGGTGCATGCTACGTACGACGACGACCAAGGGTCAGACTTGAGCCCATCATCAGTGGTGGTGGCCAGGAGCGTGGCCTGCGAAGTGGCACATTAGCACCTCCACTTGCTATTGGCATGGGTGAGGCTGCGCGGCTCTGCGAAGAGGAAATGGAGGTATGTATGACGTCTTTTTCTGTTCTGTTTTACAACCACGATGATTATTTGCTTTATACATGCATGGCTTTCAGAGTGTTAGGCGGCTTCGGCCGTCGACTCGCCATGTTGACAAATGTGCAGGGGTTATGAGTTCTTGATGTTGTTGACTTGTTCAAAGACACGACAGGCTGGGACATTGCGCTGACCCTGTCTAGTATGATACCAAGCGCATCACAGCGCTTTCAAACCGTCTTCTCGAAGGCCTGTTATCACTCGAGCATACCACACTGAATGGTGACCGCGAGCGACATTACCCCGGTTGCGTCAATGTATCGTTTGCGTATGTCGAGGGAGAGTCACTTCTCATGGCGCTGAAAGACATTGCTCTTTCTTCTGGGAGTGCTTGCACTTCGGCGTCGCTTGAGCCAAGCTACGTTCTTCGAGCTCTCGGTAGCAGCGATGAGAGCGCACACAGCAGCATCCGGTTTGGCATTGGCCGCTTCACAACTGATTCGGAAATTGACTACGTCTTGAACGCAGTCAAGGAGCGGGTGACGTTCTTACGGGAGCTGAGTCCGTTGTGGGAGCTTGTTCAGGAGGGTGTTGATCTCAACACGATTGAGTGGAGTCAGCACTAAGTAATTCATTCATTTTGATACCCCGGGTGAGATTTGTACAGCAGGGAGGCGTACATTCTTTTAGCGCTGGTTATGGCTACGCTCGCTGAAACGGTGACGGGACACATGACAACTATATACTGTACTATATGCAATAGCTCTACGAATGAAATGTATCGAGCCACTTCTGATATCCAATCAATCGCTGAAGACGTGGGTTTGAATTTATGTATTGTGACTAGTACAGGGTCATAGAGAATGCTAACGCGACAGGTGGAAATCCATGCTTGTCACGAAGATTGATGACGGAAGAATTGGCTGGTCTGGGACGTGATGGCTGGTTGCCAAGGTGTTGAGGGGCAATGCTCAATGCTCCGATGATGTCTTGGAGCTCCCCAGGTCCCCACCAACCTTGCAATGGCCAGCGAGAAAGTGCTGAATTGGCTGTACAGCGTCCTTCTCAATGCAAGTCAAGCCCGTCGTGTCACATCACTCGCACTAACACACTAGCAGGAATACTTGGACGTAAATCGCACCTATCACGACGCGGCCGAGACTCTTGCCAACTACCCGTCGCTCAGCGTTCGAACTGAGCCTTACAGTCGGTCGATCTTCGAATAGAACTTACACAGAGGCTGACGATAGCAGCTTATGAGAATGGCGTGTCTGCGCTCTTATTGCTCCTTACAGGCACGCTGCCTGTCACATTTCGTGGTGCGACCTATGGCTTTCCGGTAGCAATATGGGTGCCTCATGCCTACCCACGAGAACCACCCATCGTATACGTGACACCCTCTCAGGACATGGTCTTGCGGCCTGGACAGCATGTGAGCACAGACGGCAAGGTCTATCATCCGTATCTGGCGCAATGGGCGCAGTATTGGGATGTGAGTATTGCATGCGCTTTGCAGGCCATGAATCAGGCGCGCATTCAGGTCTATGATAGCTGACTTTGACCTAGAAGTCAACTATCTTCGACTTCCTAGCAGTTTTGCGCGGCGTCTTTGCGAAAGAGCCGCCTGTGCGATCGAGACAGCAGCAGCCACAGCAAAGTGCGCCCACGCAGCAAGCTCCCCCACCCGTACCTCCACCCCCAGCTGAATGGCGACGCGCAGCACATGGGACGCCCATTTCCTCACCTTCACCAGCCGTATCGAATCAAGCTCCTGCCCCTCCCCCAAAGCCACCAAAGCCTCATGAACAACAGCGATCCACACCTCAGACACCGCATGACAGATATTCGCAACCGCCCCCCTTACCGCCGCATCCACCCCAACAATCTCAGAGTAGATACGATGGGCCATCAAACTGGCAGCAGCAGCAGCAACAGCCGCCACTGCCACCACCACCACCACCACCGCCGGGACAACAGTATGAGCCCAGTCGACAAGAGAACCGCAATGTATCAATGTCACGGCCCCAGCATCCACAAGTACAGGCGCATAGCTACCCTCAGCAGTCGTTCGAAACGGGAAGTCCAGTAAGCCCAATGACTCCCAATGGCCAAACAACCGCATCACACTTTCAAGGCTCAGGACCTCATCAAGTATCTCCTCTCCAACCGAGAAACCAATATCAAGGACCCCCGGCACCTCCGCAACAACAGTTCGGACAACATCCAGCAGCACAACAGCATTACCAACAGTATCCGCCAGACTATCCTCCGCCTCAAAACCAACAATATCCACAGCAGCAACAACCGCAACAGGCACCAAAGCCCCCAGTCGACCTTCTCGATGATTCACTAGAGGTCACACTGCCCTCTCAGTCAGGCAGCCAAATCCCAGTGCCGGTACCGCCGGTGCCACCAAATCCTGAAAAAGATGCACTTCTCAAGGCTCTCAGCCAGACACTTGTCTCGCAAATCAACCAAACAGTTTCATCTAACATGGCTGCCATAGCACCACTTCGTGCCCAGCAAGCGGCTCTTCAAAATGCACATGCCCGATTACAGGCTGAATTAGGCGAACTGCAACAGCTTGATGCAGCGCTTGCCTCTAATGAACAGGTGTTGAAAGGTGCCATGATAGAAGCGGATCGAGTCATGGAAGATGCAAGAAAGAGGAAGGCTCCAGACGTTGATGACGTTCTAGTAGCGCCCACCGTAGTTGGGGGTCAATTGTATACTCTGACCGCGGAAGAGAAGGGCATCGCAGACGCGCTATTTGTTCTGGGACAAGCTCTTGACAAAGGGCGAATTACCCCGGATGTATTTGTCAAGGTACTTACTGTCATGCCAGGATTTGCTCCATCGAACAGATGCTAATAGTCTACAGCAAACGCGAAGCCTTGCTCGAGAACAGTTCTTGAAAAAGGCGCTTATCAAGAAGATTGCCAGAGGAATGGCATTGGACGAATATCAGATGCAATAAGGTCGGCCCCGGGGAAACTTGGAAGACTTGGAAAGCGTTTGGCAATGTTCACTTGTCATAATATTATGTCCTGATCCCCTGTTGCTTCATATCCCACTACAGCCATCTAATGCCAAGACTGACTCCTGATGGCTATATTTTTCGATTGCTTTTGGATGCTATACAATCGTGCTATGATCGAGATAAACAGTGGAAATCAGGCTCTTATGGTCGTGACATCGCGCCTGGATGGTTAGAGAGCGGGTGGCTCATTATCAACCGCTCAGTTATCGTTACGAGCGCAGCCATTCTATAGGTTCACCTCGTAGCCGAGAAGCATGACCAGGAAATTTTCAACACGGGTAGAGTGATTTAATCGAGGCTAAATCAAGCTCATGATAGCGCAGAGCTAAGAGATGCTCCTGCATCGAATTTCAGCGGGCCTACAATGTTCCAGTCCAGCCTCAAGCTAAATTAAGCCTACCCAGTACGATTTGGGATCAGGCAACCAGCGCGCTATGAACGTGGCGAGGAGGCAGGAGAGGTCTTGTCTCTCTGCTGCCTGGCAATCTCTTTCTTCTTTATGCCTCGCTTTCGAACGTTGGCATCGCGCATTCTTTTGCGCATTCACTCGCTCGCATCTATATCAACACTCGTTTTTTTTTCAACTAAGTAATCGATCAGTACTATCTAATTATGTCCACCTCGCAACCTCAGGTCGCCCCACAGGCAACCGGAGCACCAACCGCGTCTTCAAATATAAAGGATTCTAAATCCCAACCCCCAGCAATACCATCGGAATCAGTTACCAGACCGAGTGCGAACACCAACATGAATGTGAACCAAGACACGCCGATCGCCGCTGCGGGTATTCCCTCACCCGGTCCGAATACAACACCTATTGCAGCCCCACAAGCGACCACAGCTGATGAGCCACTCTCCTTGAACGACAAGCTCAATGCTGGTGACCGATACTGGAAATTCAAGTTCGCTATCATGGCTGTTATCATTGTAACTGGTTTGATCGGCATTGGCTGTTTTGCGTGGCTCATGACCACGCGCACCGGGGTCTCCGATTACTACATCCTCGATTCGTACTGGGCTCTATGGCCTAGTCTGATCACTTGGTCCATTTCCATCGCCTGGTGCCTTATATGCATCATTGTCTTTGTCGTGCGGAAACGCACTGTGCATCCTGGTGTGCGCGTGTCAATGGACCTACTCCTATGGCTGGCCTTTATCGTTACTGCGCTTTTTGCGCTTTTGTCTCTACAGAACATAATGGATTATGGCATGTATGGAGGCCCTGATGAATGGGGATACGACTACTCTAGCTCCAGCTCTAATGGAGATTACGTACTTGCGGCCAACAACACTTGGGTCTGGGAGGAGGACACGAGCTACATTACCAGTCCTCGCGATTGCACCAGCCGCTACAGTGTCTTCTCCGAGATGAACTTCAAAGACTGCGCCGAACAAGATGCATTTGTCAACAAGCTTTGGGCTGGGAAGCCGCGACGCGCTAGAGTCAATCTAACAGGCGTCGTCTGTCAGTTCTTCGGGTTAGTCCTGCACTTTGTCCTCTTCGTCTGGGCCTGCGTTGACACGCACCGTCGCAATCGCACAAAAGTCAGCAAGGACGCCGAGAAAATCGCAGCTGGAATCGTACAGACTATGATTAGTAACGGCGCAATCATACCCCCACCAGGACAGGCACACATGCAGCCAGGCATGGGACAAAGAGTTTATTACCAGGCTCCTCCGCAGGGGTATCCAGTTCAGCCCATTTATATGCAGCAGGCATCAGGTCAGCAGCAGTATATGGTACCGATGCAATATCATCCAGGACAGCAAAACACTGGCGCTCCGCCTGCCGGCGTGGCTGGGCCGAGCAATGAAAAGGGTGCTGGACCGCGGTACGCGTGAAGGAAGAAGTGAGTGTAAAGGACATGCGACTGGAAATGAGGATACCTAGTATGAGCAATTGTGTAGACAAGATACCCCCCAGCGATATATACTTTAATGACATTTATCACGCTTCGTCTTTTCGATCTTACTTCTTCGTATGCTTCCAGATTCAAGAAATAAACAATGAGTGAAACGAGAGAAATCAAGAATGTTATCCGATCTTTTTTCAAATATACAACGCTCTTACAACCCTCCTATGAAGCCTCATCCTTCACATTGAAAATGCGCACCGAAGTATCGTCACTTGCAACCGAAATCTGCTCGTGTCCCTTGCCCCGTGTACCCGGCCGCCAAACAATCTGGTTTATCGTCTTGGCAGGCAGTAACTCCTTCTCAACCATAGACACAGCAACCTGATCCAGTGCCTCAACCGCCACACTTCCAATGCCTAACTCCCCGTTTTCGGTACCAAATGCAAATACCACTTTACTATCCGCATCTTTGCGAGTGGTATTACACGCAACAGTCGTGACGGGGGCGTTTGCCGCAACCGTAGCTTTGAGCTGGACTTCTGAATCCGACATCTGCCAAATCTTCACACTCTTATCTCTTCCAGCCGTCATAAAAGTCGGCTGATCAGTGATCGAAGTCCATGCCGCATCGAGAATCATACGAGAATGGCCCTTTGGATTCGCATGTTTGAGTGTATAAAGCGATGGCGCATCAGCACTACGTTCCCAAATGACCCATTGGCGGTCACGTCCCACGCTCAGCAGGTACTTGTCGTCTGGGGAGAATGCCAGCGAAGTGACGGTGAGGGAGTGCACTTTTAGCGGCGGTCCGACTTCGAGCCACTCTTTGGTGTCGTAGAGGCGAATCACGGCGTGGTCGATGGAACTTGCGCGGCAGGCGGTGGCGACAAATTTGGCATCGTGGCTGATAACTAGGGCAGATATTTCGTAGCCATGGCCGTATAGTTTCTCTGTTTCGGGCCAGAGGAGGTGGCGTGCGAGGTGGTCTTCGAAGGGAGGGTGTTTGAAGTCGAGGGTAGATTTGCGGATGATGGAGGCGGGATCGATGGCTTCGCGTTCGTCGTAGTCGCCGTTTTCGATAGGGTCTTCGTCACCGACAGCTTGGATGGCTTTGTTTGAGAGGCCAAGGACAGGAATGTTGGCGGCGTCTGGGAGTGAGGCTGAGTTGGACGGCTGTGTGTCGCAGAGTTTGTGGAGCATCTCTGCGACGCCTTTTGGTTCGTCAAAGACACGGAGGAGCTTCTCGTCTGCACCAGAGATGAACTGAGTATCCGAGACTGTATCGATGCAGTTGAGGTCGTATCCGTGGATTTGCGGCCGTGAGAATTCGTGCCATGAAGGCGACATGCCGTCACGCTTCCATTGCGAGTACAATCGCGTTGTCTGATCAGTCCCTGTTGTGAGTAGATACGAGCCATCTCTCGACCATGACACACCCTTGACCTCACGCACATGCCCTGTAATAGCCACCTGCTGCGTCCACATATCTTCCGTAGCCGAGAATGTCCACTTTCGCCAACTGCCGGTACGGCCGAGGGATACTACTGTGTTGCCGTCCGGTGACCAAAGCCCAATCCAGAAACCTCCTGCGCTGCCAGTAGCGCTTGTCGAACCTTTTTGAGCACTAATTTCTCCTAGCCGAGTGATACAAACCCATACACCGGAAGTAGAATCAGACTCCCAGATCGACAGAGAATTGTCTTCGGAGGTAGACAGCAGCTGTAACTTTCCATCCCGGTGCCGCCATGACGCTTGGTAGATCCAATCTTCATGGCCTAACAGCAAAGCCTCGAATGTGATTGAATACTTGGACGCAGCTGAACTAATCCAATGAGCTTTGTTCGATAGCGATTTCCCCATGCCACCCAGGGCAGGGTCATTTAGCGCAGTGCTCGCAGCAGGAAGTTCGTCTCCTCGGTGAAGTCGCCAGAGACGAATGTACTTGTCTTGGCTTGCAGAGGCCAGAAGAAGATCACTGTTTGGATCTGCTGTTTCTTTGGTAAAAGCAAGTGCGCGAATCCATCCTTCGTGTCCGGTCAACGTAGCCGAGAGTTGAAATTGATTGTCTTGAGATACGAATATCTGGATAGTTGTACGAGTACCAGCGACAGCCAACACAGTTGAGCTTTCGTCCAATTTTGTAAGCGCTAGGTTCAGGGGAAAGTATTTAGGAGAAAGGGTTATAGTCTGGACAACGTCGACATCAATTGAAACAAAGTCTGAGGAGTGCGTGAGCTTCCAAATTTTGACGGTACCATCGGAAGATCCAGTGGCAAAGGTGTCTGATCCAGGAAATGTGGCTATCCGGGTGACGGGTTGCTGGTGTTCCGATATGGTTTTCAGACATTCAAAGCGTTCATCTCTCCTGCCTCGCCATATACGGATGGTGTTGTCGGCTGATCCACTAAGCAAGACTGAGACGTCTGGTGATTGTGTGGGGAAAAACTTGATGGAATTTACAGGCTTGGTATGCCCACTCAAAATTGTATGTACTCCGCGAAGTGCCTCATCCTGCCTTTGTGAGTGAAGAGTAAGTCATTGCTGCTGTGGACTCACTTGAGGATCCCACAGGGCAATATTATTGTCAGCACCAAAAGCCAAGAACTGCAAACCAGCGTCGTCCCAATCGGCGGCCGCGGGATTTCGGTTGCCACCTATGGCTATGAATTCAGGAGAAACGTGCATTGTTCGCAATGGTTGTCGTGCCTGCGCGGGTACTGTATCTAGTCATCCCGCCGTAAGGATTTCTCTGGCGCTAGTCTCGCTTAGGTAGTAGTGGCGGAAGGCCTGTTTGCACCCTCGGCCAGAGTAAGCACAACCCATCTCTGCAACACGAGCATTTCAACGTTGCCAATCTTTCCCTGACTGTTGTTGACAATAATCATGTCGAGTGATGCCACTATTCCAATAACAGTCGAGTTCAGGTATATTCTGAAGGCATCTTCGCAATGCGCTATTCATTGACTCCCCTCACAGTGGGGGGCTCGAGATCCTCTTTGCCAACCAGAAGAAATATGATCTTTCGTTGCCTGCCAAAGACGAATCTGGCGAGCCTACAAATGTTGCTTTTCTAGTGAGATTTCTTTGCGACAATGTCATGAAGGACCCACGTAAGGAACTGTTCGTGCTAGACGGCACCGTGTAAGTCTGGAGGGCAAAGCAGCCTCGTACCTGCTAACATATTGAGTCAGACGCCCTGGCATCCTGGTCCTCATCAATGAAGCCGACTGGGAACTAGAAGGGGAAGATGAGTATCAAGTACAAAAAGAGGACCATGTCATGTTTGTTTCTACGCTTCATGGAGGTTGAAACATGTGCATAGGGTGGAGGAAATATCAGTGTGACTGGGTGATGTTTGGTGCACGAAAGACGTATGGAGCTATGTAGCACATTAGAATAGTCAACGAATCTAAGATACAAGCCGAGAGTACAAGGGAAAGCATGGTCTAGCTTACATAAGATGTCTATGTGAAGTCTAGGAATAAGTGCAGCTCACAAGCTGTGCTAGCATCGATGGCGCTAGCGCCATCGCTCTTCTACTTTTCTCTTGGTAGTTTGGATATATGTATCAGCCACATTTCTTTTGTATTGCAGATTGCCGAGGGTATTGGGATTAGCAGGGTGCTTAGATTCATGCCAGCGTGGTGGCTTAGCGTACTAAATAAGCAATACAGACGATGCATGATGGGCAAGCCACTGCGTCAGTGCATTAGATGCATTCGTCTATCCGAGCTCGGGCTCTGGTCTGTGCTTGCCTTGCAACAGGGTCTTGGGCAGTTCCGATATGGAGGGGTGAGTGCGACCGGTGAGGCGAAATAATGACAAGCACCATGCATATATGTTTATACAATGAATGTGATAACAATGGCTCGATTCCGTTGCTTTATGGTGCCAGCAGACTGTCCTGGTATCATCAGGCCGCTATCTGGGGTACGGACATTGACCATTGCCAAGCTTGAGTCACGTGACTACGTGCGAGCGTGTTCCCAACCTAACGCGTGCAATTTGTCCCTTGTTTACCCCACCATCAGCACGCTCGACAACAACGACCTTGCAACCATCAGAACTGCAATGGCATCCGACGATGAGGACTACAGGCTGGCTATTGCGAACTCGCTCCGACACACCGATGCGGACGTCGCGCAAAATGTCAAAGCAGTCTCCGGCGAGCCCATCGACCTCGTCTCGGACAAGGATGATGATGATGACGACGAAGATCTCAAACGTGCTATTGCCCTATCCTTGCAAGGAGACAGCAATGATAACCATGTGCAGCCATTCAACAAGAGTACAGCAATACCTAACCCCGTTAAATCAGCTCTCAGCTCCATGGGCATGGATCGAAAAGCCATGGAACAAGAGCGTCTCGCAAGGCTAGGAAAGCGGAAGCGCGAGCCTTCCCTAGATCGACCTTCGAAGCAAGCATCAAATACAATCGCGCCTCCTGCGTCATCTACAGAGGCAGCCTTACGGTATCCTATGGGGGCTATCAAGCGGACATTTGCCACAAAATACCCTAGGACAGACGACATGACCATCGACGAAGTCCTAGAAGCAGACACAATTCGCACGGCAGTCATAAGTTCGTTCATGTGGGACGCTGAATGGCTGTTCAAAAAGCTGGACCCCGTCAAGACCAAACAGGTATGGATCATGAATGCAAAAGGCAAAGACGTTCAGCAGAGATGGCAAAAGGAAATGGAAGACATGGGTGTACCGAATCTGAAAATTCACTTCCCTCCCATGGACGGCATAATACAAAGCATGCACAGCAAGCTCATGCTACTCTTTGGTCCAAAAAAGCTACGTATTGTAATACCGACTGCAAACATGATACAGACCGATTGGGGAGAGGTTGCGAATGACTGGCAGCCTGGTGTCATGGAAAACACCATCTTCCTCATTGACCTGCCACGCAGAGGCAATGAAACTACTTCGACCAAGGAGAACATGACACGCTTCGGTCAAGAATTAATGTATTTCTTGGAGATGCAGAAAGTACCGGAGATGGTCTTGCAGGGCATCTTGAATTTTGACTTTTCACAGACCAGTCACTTGGCTTTTGTTCATTCCATGTATGATGGTTCACATGATAATATTCGGCTTTAGCTAACATATTGTAGTGGCGGTTCACATAAGACTGAATCAGAGCATCCTACAGGCCTTCCAGGCCTCACAAGAGCTACCCAAGATTTGCATCTTGACAACATAGAGCGGATGGAACTAGATTACGCAGCTTCCTCGCTTGGTGCTATCAATGATAGTTTCCTATCACGCCTGTACCTTGCAGCATGCGGGAAATGCTTCGCAGCAGACACAGCCACGGTTCCTGATGTTCGTAATCATATTCGGATCTACTTCCCCACCAACGAAACGGTGGAAAAAAGCGTCGGGGGTCCTCACTGCGGTGGTATCATCTCCTTGTCACAGCAACGTTATAACGCAGCTACATTCCCGAGAGAGTGTCTCCGCGACTATGAGTCATTGCGAACAGGGATGCTATCTCATAACAAACTGCTGTTGGCACGCGGTCGTAAGAAGAGCGGACGACCGGTTGGGTGGATTTACGTTGGGTCGGCCAACCTTTCGGAATCGGCATGGGGAGGGCAAAAAGTGACTAAGAATGGCAAGATGGGCAGTCTCAACATCAGGAACTGGGAGTGTGGTGTTGTCATGACTGTGCCAGAAGACAGGTTGGCAGGGCTGGACAAGGACAAGGAAAAGACGGTACCAATGAACGTATTTGAAGGCACTGTGGAGATTCCCTTTCGAACTCCTGGGGACAGATATGGAGCCAGACAGCCTTGGTTCTTCAGACCAGGGTGAAGGATCATTTGGCAGTGTTCGCAGCGGTGGGCATGCACGATTCGGCCGATTTGAGGCATTAGTCTTGTCAGATGGATCATTGCTCATTGAAAAGAACAAAGTAGTATCTATCGAAGGCTCTGGACATATGGGTCATATGCATCATGGCCGTTTAACTATGTCAGCAGAAGCAGCGGCAGTGTAATAATGCAGTCCGGGGATTGTGGTTCATTTTTCGGATGAGGCCGCTGTGTCGTAATACGGAATTATGTGTCCGGGGTGCATCGCGGCTGTGGACGGCCTAGTGCAGCAAGATGCTGGTCGTGGATCATGTGGTGCTGGGGGCTGCCGGACCAATTTCGGGTTGGTGGCGCTGCTTCTGCCAGTACACCCTGGGCGCACAAGCAGACACTGGCTTGGGCAAGATTATGGCCAACGTCCATGTACGTATGCGCTCGACGACGATGCTGCCATGACCCCCCAACGCTGCCTCTGTCTGGACAGTCAATGTGCTGCTGTCGACCTTTCTCATGTCGAACACACATGCTGCCGTTGGCATGCCTCTAACGGCTCCTGTCCACACCTTGTTCACGTCGCCAGCACTATCGCATCCAGATGCGACGCACGCCAAAGAGCTTCCGCTACACCTTGTTCATCTGATCCTCACATACGTAAGTATGCACATGTATGCCATCTGAGCCTTGCAAGAACCCATCTGCTGACCCTGACCCAAGCTTGACCATGTCACTGATCTTGCGCGCGTCACACGCACCTCGCGCCTCCTCTATTACATGACGCTGCCGCGCTTGTACGAGCATGTCACACTGCGTGCCTACTCGGAAATCCGATATGTCGACGGCAGGCCGGAGGGCTATGGCAGTGGCAGCCCCTTTGCCATGGGACTCAACACGCTCGTGTCGCGCAACTTCAACAACTACATACACAAATTCCGCGTTGTGGGCAACTGGCGCGAGCAAGACACCGAAGACTACCGACAAGGCCGTGTGCCGGACAGCAGCATGGTGCTGCAGGTTGCTATGCGTGCTGCACTCGACCGCATGACCAGTCTCGACAGCTTTGCGTACGTTGGCACCTACACACACCCCTCCCTCCAACCCCTTTGCTTTGCTAATGCATGTCCAGCTGGGAACTTAACACCCCTCCACTGTACACCATCTACCAGGGTCTCGTAGGTAGGACCACATTGACCTCGCTGACCATCAGGTGCCAACTGCGACGAACACCACGCCCCACGTCCATCATCCCCCCGCTGCTCAACCTCCAGACCTTGATCGTCTACGACATAGACCCTCTCTGTTATCCCGATGACATCTCTCTGCTTTTGTTCGGCTCCAAGAAGCTCCAAAACGTCACCCTACATTGGAGCCCACGCATGCGCGCCGAGGGTGAAGAATCCGTCAATTTGCTATCCATATTTGGTCGCTGTATAACTGCTAAATACTCGATACCAGTTAAGCGCATTGCCTTGTACAACTTGTACTCTCGCTATCCCACCGAAGACATAGATGATGTCTTCAATCGGGATACCAAGACTGAGATAACAGTAATCAATTGTGGCGGTTCTTCTGATCCTCTTACTGTCTTCGTTGACAACTCGTGGAAGGCGAGCCCCAGCAATTTCTTTGCACCCAACCTCAAGATGATTCGTACCGACGATCCAGATACCGCAATAGCTAAATCACTTAGCAGCTGCAGAGGCATGGAACGCATCTATTTCATCGCAAGTAGGCGAAATGACGTCTTGTGTTCAAAGTCGAACAGTCGCACTACAACACCCACGACGCCATTCCACTTAACGCCCAGTATAAATAGCGGCTCTGCGAGTATCAACGGTGCACCCAATAATGGGTCCGATGCTCATACCCGAAATGTTGCAAGCGTGTACCTTGCTGCTATTCAGACCAATCACCGTACAGTCCGCCACCTGCTCCTTTCGGATCGCTGGATCTTATCTGAGGATACCTTATTCAGGCTTTGCCAGTCATGTCCAAATCTAGAGCAGCTCGGTTTTGCTGGCTTTGTCCCACCGCTCCAGTCCCTGCGTCAAATCTTTGCCCTTATCCCCAAGCTTTGGGCAATCCGTTTTTTGGTCCGTGCAAACATAGACCCCAATGAAAAACCCGATATGATGGATCTGGACACTCACGCTTTCGCACTCGGGACAGAGTTTTGGCGGCCGGAATACAAAAACGTCAAATATATTGGTTTTGGGGAAGACTTGGTGTTCAAACTTGGTGGGGTATACTTTCCACCAAATAGGAAAGAGTCGAGCAAAGGTGTTGAAGACAAGAGCGTGAAGGCAAAATTGGCTGGGCCGATAAGAAAATTCGAAGTAGTAAGCAGGGAGAGCGTCAAACATGTGGAGATTTGGGGCATGGATAGCACCGAGTTCGATCCCGAATACCCTTGAAGACATTCCTCCTCCGAAACTTCAAACACAATTGGAGATGTCCCACAAACAAGCTTGTATCACCGATGTTGAATGATAATGCGGCTACACACCGCACTGATACTGTATGTCTTATGAACAACCCGCTTCTCACAGACTACCGTGCGTACCATGGAGTCAATGCGATAACAACGCAAAAGGTTCTCCAGGCTCGCGCTGGACAAATTTCATAAGATTTCGGTGCTTCCGTTTTCTTTACGACGTTTGCCCACTATCAGCCAACCTCAATCATTCGACGTAACATCACTTAAGAGCGTTGTATGCAAGAAAGTCACCATAGACGGATTCGCTCTACCATGTACGATTTAGCCATGCGTTTACTCTAGCATGAACACGCTGTAACAAAGCGAGACACGTCGTTTCTTGCCAGCCTGTGGAAAGTTTCTCAGCTCGTCCTTTTCATTGTCTCAATATTGCGTTTTTTATTATGTTTTTACCTTTTTCTTTCACCACTTCTTCATGATTCTGGCAAATTGTTAGTTTTGTTATCATCTGTCACGGAGCCATGGCAAGCAATCAAAAAGTACTAATATTTGTCTCCTCTCATTAGTCCACACAACTCGCCCGCTCGAATGGATAAGACATGTAACCTGCTCTTCTGTTGGATATCAATATGGAGCACTCACCCTTTTTGATTACCGATACAAATTACAAAGGGCTTGCAAAATGGGTCACAGCGTAACTATCCCAACTACAATACACATCGCTAGCGACTTTGCCAACAAGTATCTTATCATCAATGAAGCTGGACAAGGTAACTGCGGGAAAGTACTTTTCTGCGTCCGCGCTCCATCGGCCTCAGATGAGTCAAACGACTCAAGGCAAAGCATAGCTGTTGTCGCTGTCAAGACGACACAAAACGGATCATTGGGTCTCGGCCTTGCCCAGGAGATTCTAGCTCTCCAACGCATCCAGAGCCTCATCACTGGCAGTCAGGTAGAGCAACATTTGCCAGCTCTGATTGACTTTGATCTACCAGCAGCAGGAACAGGGTCACACTGGCTCGCCACAAATGCAATCCAAGGCTTCAACCTCATCCAACTAATCAAAGCACTCATTCTTCGAGCTCCAGTCTGCGGACCAGGAAAATCCTTCCCGCAAGATATCACATCTCTCCCGGTACTCCCCGCAACCCTCATGTTACACATCACACAGCAACTTGTCCAAACCGTCGCATGGCTCCACACCACCTCCAACATCTCCCACGGCGATATTTTCAGCGGAAACATTATGCTTTACATCTCCCGTTGCAACTCTACCAACCCCGTAATCCTACTCTCTCTCGTCCTTATCGATTTCGACGGCTCAACCCTCGCTCCTAGCGACACACTATACGCAACAGATCGTTCATCCGTGTACGATTTTCTCTTCTCATTCAGTAAAATCGAGGGGTTATTTACTTCCCACACCATATCGCAGGACGCAACGGGGTTCTGGGGCAAGTTGATGCAGGTGATTTTTGAGAATAGATTGGATCGCGTTGTGCGTGCTTGTACGATGGGATTTGGGGGGTTTTGCGCGAGGTTTGAGGGGAAGGTGGTGAGACGGGTGGAGAGTGGGGTGGGTACGGAGAGGGAGAGGGTGAGGGAGTCGGTTGAGCGGGTCGTGGTGATGAGTGGGGCTGAGTTTCCAGGGGAGGATACGGTGAGGAAGGTTTTGGAGCGGGGTGGGGATTGAAATAGATGGGATCTTTTTGCGCCGTAGACTTTTATAGAGGATAAAGTGGTAGGAAACATTCGGATCCTGGTAGATAGGTGGCATATAGTCAATGTAGTGGTCCTCTTATGAAGCTTAAGTGTTTTTAACGCATTGTACTAATGCCCATCTATGCTTAAGTATGAAGAATAGAGATAAATCGAAGGGTTCTAGTTTTATATTCTTGCTTGGGAACACTTAGTGAACGGGTGTAGATAGTCTCGGACCATGAGTCTTACTATAGGGGAGTTGAGCTACCTGCACCTTCGCGACGTTGTTAATAGTAGAACGGAGAGATGAGTTTATGACGTAAGAGTTATAGCAGAATAGTTAAAGAAATATACGAAAATTGAGATGTCCTCTCTATAGTACAGAATACCTCACTCTTGCACTAGAGCTTGGTCGACCATAGTTTTGCCCACACCTACTCGCAATCCTGCGCACCAGCACAATAAAAAAGAGAGGTGAACAAGCTCTTATCGATCATCTACGATCGGAAAGCGGAACTAGTACAAGCTGGAATCATACAAAGAGGCTAGCAGATCTTTACCACATCGAGTCTTACCTCATTATCTGCGCAGCAAATAGGCAACGCCCGACCTGTAAACGGATTTTTGCTATCAGAAACACTTACGTCGACCTGCCTAGATTGGCCTTTGTATTTTATGATATATTAGTGTAGCTAGGCATAGCCGGGAAAGGTTCGGTCCGAGAAAACAACTTCATAGTCCGGATCCCCTGGATTCATTGTACGGCAGTGTGTCTGGCTATATGTGTTTCTAAGGTCCTCGATTTATTCTAACACAAATAAAACGAGATAGTCAACTCAGTAATCACTATTGAGGGCTATGTACTAATAGTATACATGGATAAGTTTCGTTGGGACAGTATTCCAGTCTATTAGAACTAGAGGAACGAGATATCTGCTAGAGGGTCAATGATGGTTTTCATAACTATACTAGGGTATTATCAGGGTTACTAAGATCAATTTAAGGGCCGGTCCGAGAGAACAAGGATATATGCTAGGGTATCCCTTAGATCCTTATATCTTCTTCTAATTAAATCTTATAAATATGAGTCTTGTAGCTTATTGAATAAAATTCGCGCATACTTATACTTCTTTCAGAATACATGACGCACTAGTGAAGCTAGCCCATATAGGTATGTACTATTAGTCTTCGGGTGCGTACGGAAGATCTGCGTATTGCAGGGGAGTACGTCACCCAGATAATAGATCATGTAAGTAATTCATATGCTGTATAGGCTATATGAATACATAGGATATTACTCAGGAGAATTTCTATTTAATAGAGTCTGGTATGGTATGGAAACATTCTTGAGCAAGGCATTCTCCTCTCCTAGGAACCAACTTCTCAACGACAGCATAGCTGCAGCACCTTGAGTTGATCTCGTCAGTTCGACACATCTCGATACTCGACTTTTGTTTTCACTCAAATCAACCCCGCTAGCATGGATCCGTTAACAGCGGTAAAAAATTCGCAGTTGCTGCAGACGACGGGCGTCGCTGCCCTCATCTTTGCAGCATATGTCATATGGCCTGTAATACAGCGCACATGGCATATTGCAAAGTTTCCCAGTATGAGAGAATATGAAACGGGAGAGAAGTATTAGTAAACATATCTCTAACCAGTAAGAGAGATTTATAAAAAGGGATACGCCAAAGTAACATCATCTCGCACTCGCAAAAAGCTTGATACTGATAATATTACAGTTCAGAGATTTTTGTTACGTACTCATGAATGAAAAAGGTATATTGGCTCTCTCTAGAAGCACCTCTTTCGTCACTACTCACATGTTTGCAGGTATACCTACCGTCGTCGTTCCTGCAAGCCTCCTCCCAAAACTGCAAAAACTTCCCATAGATGTTCTCAGCCGCACGGAGACCGTAACCCAAGCAAGTGCGATTACTCTTAGTAGACAACGTAGTTAACCGCTTACAGCTAATGGAAATTGATCACGCATGCTTGGACCTTGGTAGCCCGACGTCTATTAATTCCATTAAAGCTGATCTTAACCCAGCGCTAGGTAGGTCTCAAGAAACAATGCTCAAAAGCTAGTTTTTCTGGTGTTGTCATAGCCCAGCTGCACCCGACTATCTGCACTGAGGTTAATGGTGGACTGAGGGAACATATGCCGCCATGCGAAGACTGGACCGAAGTCAATATCTTCTACAAACTAACCCTTCTCATCGTGAAGGTTTCAGGTCGCGTCTTCGTCGATTGAGAGGTGTGTCAAGATCCTGATTACCTTGATGCCGCGGCCACCTACACATTAGAAATGATGAACGCTATGCATTCTGTTAAGATGTTACGAACATGGTTAAAGCCGTTCTTAGGGCCGCGCTTGCCAGATGTTAAGAAGCTTCGCCAACACGAGAAGCCCGCTGAGAAGATACTAAGACCTATCATCGAAGAAAGAATCAGCAGCAAAGCCAATGACCCTAGCTGGCAGGAGCCAGATAACTTGCTTCAATGGATGCTCAGCAGGAGCAACGGGACGGAATCCATAAAAAAGATACCTAATATCAACTCTCTACGATATTCGCTGCAATCCACACTACTACTGTAACTGCCACTAGCATTTTGTATACGCTCGCTGTCACCCCAGAGTACATCGAGCCCCTTCGCGAGGATATCCGTAGCATCTTGCCCAGCGATGGACTCATAACGTTCCGCTCACTGCAGCAAATGGAAAAGCTCGATAGCTATATCAAGGAGGTGATGCGCGTTACCCCAGCTTTCTTCAGTAAGTACAACAACAAAAAGCCCAACCGAACCTGACCTTTGGTGGTTTGCCATGAGGAACTAACTAATGCAAATTTCTTTCTTCTCTAGCATCATTCGTTCGCTACGTCAAGAAAGGATTTGCGCTTAGCAACGGTCAATACATTCCCCCAGGCGTCATGATTGAGGCATCTGATTTTTCCATCTACAAGGACGAAGAGTTTTACTAGTCGCCGGACAGTTTTGACGGATTTCGCTCGTACAAGCTGCGGGCCATTGGCAAGGCGCAGGATATTGCGCGGAATCAGTCTACTACGAGCAACGAAACGAACCTTAACTTTGGTTATGGTAGACACGCATGTCCTGGCCGGTTCTTTGCTACAAAAGAAATCAAGATGGTCATGGCGCGCGTGCTGCTCCAATACGATGTCAAGATGTACCCCCCAAATTGAGTGGGGCACGCGTTGCAATCCCGATGCGACCAAGACGCTTTTGTTTAAGAAGGTTGAATTGTAGGGTTGAAGTGTAGAATTGGAGTTCCTTCGTAGGAAACTATAGAACTATGCTCCCTTGCTACATCAACTCATCCAAGCCCTCATCATGCACTTTGAAGCTCTGCTCCTTATCCAAAAACAGCTCCTGCTCAACCCTGCTCCTCTCCACATCGACGAAGAAGTACAAAAACGCACAACTTACCAGACTCAACGAGAACAAAAAGTAGAATGGACTACTATTATTACCCGTATCATCGATAATCGCGCTACTCACCAGCGGACCGATGAATGCGCTCGTCTTGCCTACAATCGAGAACAAGCTGAAGAACAAAAATTCCTTGCCGCGAGGGGTAACTTCAGAAATCATCGTTTGCGAGTAGCTGTACCACGGACACACCAGAAGCCCATAGAAGACTTGATACACCCAGACCTCCCATTTGTTGTGGAAACCGAAGCGTTGGGTCCATATACCGACCATGCCCCAGCCATCGAGCAAGACAATGCAAATAGCAACAACCATGAACATGGTTTTTGTTGAAAGTCCGTACAACTTTTGTATGCTCCAGAATGCGCCAATACCAACAGCCTGGGCAGCGATGCCGACAATGAGCAGATAGGTCAGCTGGAGGCTGTTGTAGGCGACGATTTCGTTTTGCAAGGTGCCAATCACCGTGACGGTAGTGTTGAGACTGTCGCCGAGAAGGAAGTAGCCTGCAAGATACGCCAAACTCTGTCGCAATTGCCAGATCTGCTGGGAGGCATAAACAAGCTGTTTAAAACCTGCTACAACAATGTTGCTACGCCCTGGATCTTGGCCCGGACGTCGCTTTTCGAGAATGAACCATGGGATAGCGCACAGGATCCAGACGCCTGTAGCAAATGCAATAAGTACGGAAAGACCCCAGTTGTTGTTTGCCGCACTATCGTTGACGTGGAGCGCAAACATTATGCCCACGATGACAGCGAGGATGAGAATTTCAAAGATCGATTGGGTGTAGAATGCTACGTTGGAGAGCTCGTTTCGCTTCATCATGTCGGCAAATTCATACTCTGCACAGTCAATCTTTCCTTCTGCAAACTCTTTGGCCTTAATACGCAAATCCTTTGTGTTGTGCGCGAGACCAGGGAATGCAGCGGTCCAAAATGTTATGGTGGTCTGGTACGCAATGAGTCCTGCAATGTAGAGTCCAACGCCAATGTGCCACTTGTCTTCTGTGTGGACACCCAGCCAACCGAACCCAATGCCAAATGCGATTATTGAGAGTATGATGAGGATGTTTGGACGCCAGGTGCCAAAGTCTGCGAAAGAGCCTAGGATCAAGAAAATAACGACCTGAATGGCAAAACTTATGCCGTTGCACAGAAGCACAATCGAGTTGATTGTGCGGTTTCGGCCCATGAAGTAGAGACTTTCAGAATTGCCGGCAGCCAGATACATGAGGTTTTGAAAGGCTGTAGGACCAAAGTTGAAAAGTGTTAATCCGTTGTCTCCAACATAGTAACTATTGGCCAATTGTTAGAAGGGTTCGAAACAGCCAGTACATCGCGCGGTCACGATAGTCTCCAGATAGGCAGATACCTACCAATAATACGCCCATATTTCCCATCGCGAAGTTTCGTAGCGCTCTTCGAGTTGGTCGGGCGCGACTGGTGTATCGGTCTCAACAGGGACATCAACAGCGCCTTTAGTCGGGTCATCACCTGGCGCGCTGAGTGGCGCAAGGCCAGGCTCGTTGGATGCCATAAGAGGGATCCTAGCAACGAGAAGAGCGGCCCTGGGAATGGTAAAAGGCTGCGAGTCCAAATGTCGCGCAACCTACGTCTTTTCTATGCCGCACCGGTATTCGCTAAGCAACATCTTAGTCATTCGTCATACCCGTGCCCGGAGATAGCAAGGCTTGTTGATAGGAGAATGCATGGGGTTGGCATGCGCTTGCGATCCAGGCCTGGAAATGTGCAGCAAGCCGGGAGAAACAGGCCTGTCACCTAGGCTTTGCGCGATCCGTCCGGTGTATGATTGGGGAAAAATACAATCAAGATATGCAAGCTATTGCCAAGTGGAGCTTGGCCGGTGGAAAAGATGTGGGGTGAAGCCTTGAAACCCTGAAGACTCGGTGAGCTAGGCTCTAGCAGGAATGGCCCACGCCACCGCCAGGTAGTCTTTGCATTCTGACCCGCCTTAGCACCTCAACCGGGCTTGCATGGAGAAGCGGCAGATGATTCTTTAGAGCCACCATAAGCTTCTGTGTAGCGTGGCGAGGACTCAGTTTGTATTCAATGGTTTGTGCTTGTCATTTGGGACCGGGAAGATAAAGAACCTCTCCAGACTCGCGGACTCAATGAAGACCAATAGATAAAATGGCCATTCTGTAGTAAATATACCAATACCAAGGTAGTCTAGCTCTACTAGGTTTTATCAATAAGCATTAAACACAGCGCATATGCCCTTAAATTCCCGTTCAGCTCGGATTCTTAGAAAAGGCTGTACACCGCAAACACATCCATAGTAAGCACATTTTCGTACCTCGGCACTAGCACGGTATATCCACGAATTGAGGTATCGAGCACAAAATAACATTCATCTACTTTTCTTCGAGCAGCACGAGTTACTTCATCCTCCACCCCATCATGGCGATCAACCTCACTGCCAAGAAAGCGGTGCTAAGCGCGCATCTGCCTCCTTCTCAATGCTCCAGAGCCCTTTCCCACTTTGAAGAGGTCAATAAGATGTTTATTTCCTTGAACCCAATACTACTCTCATAAAAAGTGAGATATTTGGAACCTTCCTCACAGTTCTTAGCGGAAAGTTTGAAGCATCGCTGACGCACACGATTCATGCCATCCGTCTATTACTTGAACCAAAGCTCGCTCTCATCGCATTCATTCTTCTACCTCCTCTCATCGCAATTTACACAAATCACTTACCCAGTTCAGTACGCTCCAAAGCTCATCTTGGTGCGAAGGCTTCATGTGGCGCTGGGCGTTGGCCACCCGACCATGTTATATTTGTGTTAACCGGAGTGGCATTAGCATCGTTCTGGCTTTGGGCGTTGTCGTTCATGCTTTTAGTCAAATTGTCACTATACAATGGTTCCTGGAACGTTTCTCCCGTTGGGTAATTGGCAAATCCCAAGTCGTTGTGAATGAGAAAATTGATGTTGCCTGGCGTTATATTGCTTGATTCGGTAGCAAAGACATCGTTGCCAAAAGCGGATGAACTAGCGTTACCTTGTGTGTTCAGGGAAAATGACGCGTTCATACTGTTCGATTGATGTGTACGACTAGGCATAAATGAAGGCGGAGGTTGATGTATCATGCTATGGTAAGACTGCTGTATGGCACCCGTATTGATAGCCAAAGGTACGTTGATTCTGTGGTTTGAGTGAGTCTGAGCCTGCGACCCCATATTGTTCAGTCTCGCATTCTGCACAAGACCTGGTTGCTGCTGAGGCGACAGGGAGCCTATGGATTGCTGTTGTCCTATTAGACGTCTGGGTTGCGTCGAAATGCCATGCTGTTGGACGGGAGACGGGCCATAGCCTGGAAAGTGTTGTTGTGCGGTTGGAATAGGTGTTCTTGGGCCGGCCAAACTATCGAAACTTACCGATGGGTACTGCCTGTATCCGATATTCTGTGCCATACTCATCGGCTGTCTTGTGATGGGCTGAGCTTCAGTATTCGGTACACCTCTGCTCGATCCTGTAAGCTGATTTGGACTTATACTAATAGAATTAAGGATGAGAGACTGTTTACGTGCGCGTTGAAACGCGGGTGTAATATTTTCAGTGTTCCTGGAGATGTGTTAGCTATACTCGTGCAGATTGGTTATAACGCCATTTGACTTACCCATTCGTACTAAACCTTCTTTTCTTGTCGGAGTTGGAGGTCTGATGTTGCTGCTGCTGCTGTTGTTGTTGTTGCTGTACGCCAGGCTCCTGAGGGGTGTTTTGCATCGTACGATTCGCCATCTGCGACTTCTGCATGGCGACCTCGGCCTCTCTCTTTGCTTCTTTCAGTTCTTTCGCCATTTGGATCTCCTGCTTTTTCATGCTCTCTAGTTTCGAATGCCAATGCAAATAAGCATCTTGGAGTATTATTTGATGAGTTTGCATCGGCTCCATCTCTCGGTTCTTGAAATAGGCTTGATCCTTTTCAATCTTGGCCCGTGACTTTGCTATCGCATCTTTATCTTTCACAGCCTGCTCCTTTTCCTGCTCCGCCTTAGCAAGATACAGTTCCAGTCTTATGATCTTGTTCTTGAGGTCATAAACAATCTTGTCAGGTTGTGTTTCGATGTTAACTTCCTTTCGTTGATTAGATAGAAAGCCAGTGTGGATTTCATGAAGTTTCTCTTCCAGCTCTTGAATCTTAGCTTCTTTCGTCGAGATTTCAGTTTCAAGATGCACAATTCTGGCTTTGAGACCACTAGCCAATCTATCGGCCTTGATCGACGAATCATGATGTTGAAAGGCTTGCTCCTTCATCGCTTCTTGAAGCTTTCGAGTCTCGTTGTTTGCATGTAGCTTCTCTGTATACCGTGTTTGGGCACGCTGCTTCGCCGCTGTTGTTTCGGCTTGAGCAGCAGCTGTGCTTTTCTCAGCTTCGGCGACGCGTTGATTAGACTCGGACACTGCTTTAGTGAGGTGTGCTTTGACTTGCTCAAGTTCAGCGATCCGACGCTCGAGGTTGGCAATTTGGTCAGAACATGGCGTGGGCGGCGAAGACTCAAATGACTTTGTGGCCGACATGCTGGATATTGGTACTGAATCCATATGGTTTGCAGCTTCTGATGCAGGATTTGAATGACACAACTTCGCTGACATCGCAAGTGGAGAGGTCACTATATGAGATCAGCGCAAGTGAAGGTGTTGTATAGCCCAAAGCCAGACAGATCAGACCTCCAATCGATGCGCTCCCGTATGAGTTTGAAGCTGCGATATTGTATTGGCTGAATTTGCGCTTGAAGTGCGATAAGCCGATGTCAAGGAGGAGTTGAAATACTTTTGCGGAAGAAAGCAGGTCTAAGTGAGATATTCTGCGTGCTACAGGGTAGTCTCACAACTGGGGAATCCGGTTAGCGTGAATTGTATTGCTGAACAAAAAGCCGAGATGTCGTCGTTCGAGCTGTTTGTTGTGGAGCAGACGTGCCAGTGCGATAATGTGAACCTAGCGCAATATACTGCAATTGCCTTGGCATAGCTAAGTTATCTTATGTGCAACAATACAATCGGTTGAAGTTACTTTAACATATATCTGCCAGTGAAGGGCGTAACCATGGTTAGCTGCGCTAGCGACGTGGGTTTGGGACTTGGTTTGGCAAGGATAACAAACTGAACTCTGGTTCCGCTTCAACACAAGCCGTAATACGTACATGTGGCTGCAGCATTCTAATTTGCTACCATGTAGTATATATACCGTATAGTATATGAAAGCGATATGAGCCAGTCTCGTCAATTCTTGTCCAGCATATTCGGTATACCTTATAAGATTCCTTTGAACCGCAAGTGAATATCTAGAATTTAGCTGACAGTGCTCGAAAATAAAGATACTCGAGACATCACCTGATATGGTTGTAGAGACATATTCAACGGTCTTGTTGTTATTAAGGTCACTGCCGATGTCAATCTTCTCTTCTTTCTTTCTTCGTTACCACTAGTAACGTACCTCACAGCTTTGCCGGACACTTTTGCCAAGCCCTTGCCAAAACCACCACATTATGGCCTAAAATAGCCCACTTCGGGCCTGTATAGTGCAATGTGATACGAGATATCATTTAGAGGCTAATTCTGCTACTTGATTACACGTTCGCGCGTTACGCCCAGTCCCATTGCACCGTCCACACCGCCGTTGAGATGGTTCACCCACTTCAGCGCGCACCCGCTTCTTTGGCTTCTTTTCATCACTACGCACCCCAAAGTCCTGAAGAGCGGATAAGCGCGCCGTATCTTCAACTGTCAAGAATCCCTCTGCCTGAAACCGCTTTCTTTTGTGTGATTTTCATCGCGTTGCGGCCTCATTTGCTGCCTTAAGTTCAGCTATCTCCTTTTGCGCCAACACTAGCTTATGCGCGATGATAGCTGCCCCCTTTAAGAAGGCCTCAAAGGTCTCCACAATAGACGTTGGCAAACTATCTGTATGCCTTTGAATCCTCTACTTCACCAGTGTCGATTGCGACCCTAACTCTAGGGTATTACTAGAGGTTTACGACAGCCAGGGCTAGTTGTCGACAGGTAGGGGTGATGGAGTGCGCAACTTGATGTCAAGGGCTGATATAACCTGTTCTGGGTCAAATGGGACCAATCCAGAACCTCGAAACCCTTCTTGGACATTGCTAGAAGTAAATGAGAGGCCAAAAGCCCGCTTAAAGCAAGGTAGAAACTCTTGTTTTGTGATGTGGCTGATCTGGCTGCGCATAAGCGCTTCGACTTGGCGTCCATAGGCCTGCTTCAAAGGGGCAAAACAGCCCACATGAAAAGGCTGTAAGAGGTGTGACGAATGCGGAGGCATGCAAATAGTAACAATACAGTTATCTTTGCCGTATTTTTGGTAATCCGGCGAGTTGTAGCTCTCATGGTGGTCAATAATGAGGAGGCGGTAAACGCCAATCTTCTTCGTCTTTGTATGCTCATTAAAGTGCTTTAGTCACGCAAGACCAAGCCCATTAGTCGTCCAGCCGTTCTCAGAGACCTCAATAACCCAGTTCTAGGGTATATCACCGTCCTTATACCAGCTTGAGAGGTGGTGGCACGCCTTGAGGATGATAAAGGGCGGAATGGTCCACCCGGTCGCATTGATACCCTGGATGACCGTCGCTCACTCTTTGTTGCCTGGCTGAACAGTCTTTGGCCATCCACGTCTCTCTGAAGCTGTAACGACTGCTCCTGGGGCAATCTGGCCCATCATAAAGCCCGTCTCGTCAAAGTTGAACGTGTCGTCGTCCTGGATACCATGGCTTTCATATTAGCTACTAGGTCAAACGAGGCTTAGATAGCCTTAAAATCCTCACAGAGGACTCTATTGTAGTCGTGGTTGCGATTAAACCTCGTTACAAGCTCAGATCGACGTTTGACGAACGTACTGGGCCAGTTTTGTCCAACCTGGCCCAGATTGCGCTCAGCGTGCAAAGAATTGGCCATATTAGCCACATCTGCGGGTTTAGGGGGAAATCCGCGCGTATTGAGCTCAATTTTATACTCAACAACCACATCCTCCTCAAACTTAGTAAGGTTAATTGATTAAGGCCTGCGATCTACTTGTGAAGGTCGTCCTGCGCGTCGGTCGCTCAGTGTTGACCGAGCAACATTATAGATAGCTGCAGCGCGTCGTAATGAGAGATTCGCGTCTTGTTTGAGAGTCTGAAGAGCAAGCTGTACCTGACGTTCGTTAGAAGGCTCTAAATGTTGTTGTTGTTGCGACATTATTAGGTAGCGGTGATTTTGGTGAGGGCTTGGCAAGTGTCCGGCGAAGCCGTGAGGTACGTTATATCATCGGCTGCCACGTGCTCTTATGCGATACTAAGCTTCATGACGCCCCAGTGCGCTGGGAAACGAAGTGATAGAATATATCTAGCTTGACACAGACGGCGCCCTACGTTGTTACGCATCGCCCAATTTTGTACCTGTACGCGGATACCCAAGGTTGAAACAGAGTAATGAACAGTGCACATAGAGTACGGGACGAGAGTCTGACTTGCTGACAACCGCGGTGCTAGTGCCATTTGGCGTTGCTTGGTACTCACTATTTCCTCGGCTTTCTACCCGCATCTGCACTAGGCCGTGAGCCTCACCTTCATTTAGATAACCCCCTCTCCCACCAACACCAACTCGATAGTACTACATAGACACTTGTAGACTTTCAGCCTACACGTCTTATATAGCCCGATTGGGCTGAGAAAGGACGTTAAACTACAATGATAATAATAATAATAATACCCGCATCTACACTCTACGTATGTATGTATCTCTATACGAGCTTTCGCCACCAACTTCCTCTCACTTCCCCAGATTTTGCCTGCGCCAAAAAATGCCGAAACTACAGTGGCCTTGAGGATGCACGCGATAATCTTCCTTTCAGCTAATGCGCCAGTGCAAGCGTTATGTTGGTCACGAAGTGGCGAGTTGGCTGGATCAGAGTTCACAATGCGACGCGCAGTCGCACAGTTCCTTCGGTCAAATCGCGGAGAATTCAAGTAAGCGGAAAGACTGCTCACGTCAAATCTACTTGAAACAATGATACTGGTGTGATTATTTGCTGTACAACTGACATATGCGCTGATGAGGAGAGAACGCAGAGGTAGCTACACATCTGTACACCTAAATATAGCAAGCTTGGCACAACACGAGGAGTGACGGATGATGATCTGCAAAATGACATATTGTGCACTAGCACTAGCACTGGATGTGACCCCGTGGGTGTATTGCTTTCAAAGGCGACTGACTACTGCTACAGTTGCACTGGGTTGCTTGAGAGAAAGACAACGAGGAACACCTACTCCATCACTTTGTTATGCGCAATTTTGGTTACAAAAGAGAATATTGCTATTTTTTATAAATAAAGTAGCGGTGACAGAATTAGGCAAAGCACACAAGAAGTTCAGGGTATAAGATGCGGCAAATTGACAGTAGTTGAGCCGGATGTGACTACCGGCCAGGGTTGTATTATCGACCCGTGTGGGCTGTTTGCTTGGACCCGGCTGCGGCCTCTTGCGGGTCAGCATCAGGCGCCGTAGTGAGGAATGATATACATTTAAAGGCAAAGATAGGAAAAGGGAGCATGCGTATAAATACAAAAACCCTCACCCCAAGAAGTACACTCATCCACCATCCAAACATCTCTCTACATACACCAATACAACCACACACCAAAAATCCTTATCAATATGCGCTTTTCAACTCTCACTACGGCTCTTACCTCCGTATCATCTGCCTCTGCAGCCATTTATGGAATGATTGTCCCAAGCGTTCTCTCCCCGAACGTGACTTTCCCGCTCACCTTCGTTTCGAACGTCAACCAGTCGAACTCTCTTGAAGTCGCTGTTGCCTGGGGCTTTGCTCCTGAGCCCGCATACCGTGGCGCTCTTGGCTTTAACCAAAAGTCCATCTACCTCGCCGGCGACAGTTCGGGATACAAAGTCGGCACCAACTACACCGTCGACGTGCTGGCACCCGGAGCCATTGCAAACTACAACGGATCCGTTGTTGTCACCGCTTCTGTATACCAGATTCTTGGCTACTCCGGTATCTACAGGCTGAATACTTTCAACGTTACCGTCGATGTTGGTGACGCGTCGCCCAACGATGGCGTGGTTTCCAGTGGCGAAGGGGACACTAAGGCTACCTGTTTCTTCTAGGTCACCTGCATATGTTAGCAGGCAGAAACAACGGAATCCATCGATATGGGAACGATGGTAGATGGCGGTTAGTAATGTCAGAATAAGCTCTGCAATAGAAAGATATTCATGTAAATGAAAACGGGTTGACGATTCCTCTTTAACGTTCTCATCACCACATGGCAGCTACAGTCGACACTTTTGTATGCCTTGTTTGTTGTAAGGACATTTGTACGCACATCCACAAGACGTAAATTACAGTGGGTAATTGTGATTTTGAATTTTCAAACTTGTGATGTCGCGAATAGTAAAGTTGTTACAAAGACTAATCGCTGGTCATTGTGTATTAATCTGCTGCAACGCCCCACTGACCCGGAACAATAAGTGATCGAGTGCGCACACTCACGATAAAGATATCTGCGCCAAAGTTTGCGTACTGCGTTACCAAATTGCTGATATCGGCATGAATCAATAGTGCCTTGCTATTTTTGACAATGAAGCTCACAATTGTGTCGCTCATCTCGCACATTGTTCGAGTACAAAACGGGTAGTGAGCATGCACCAAAGCCCCTACGTCTTCATTTTTTAAAGTCCAAAAATGTTTGCCCGTTATATTTCTGAAAGCCTCCACTACGGCAGCTCTTAGCACCTGGGCTTCGTACTTTTCGGCTAGGGAATAGATACCGATGATGCAGACCAGAGCATTTGTTGTAAAGACGGGGGTGTCAGGTGCTTGGGTGATAGGGATTGGATGCTCTAGTTTCAAGTAGTAAAAGAACTTCATCATCGCTTCGAACGACTGCGGATCATCATCGTGGATATCGATTGAATTGGCGGAGGCTTCCCTGGTATACGTATCAGCTTTGTTCGTTGTAGTCTCAAGTGTATACGTACATTGAATGACCCAGTCACCGCCTTCATGAACCACACTGAGTGATTAAACAGCACAGCTTTGTGTACCGCGTATTCTGTGACCTTGCCATTATGTATTTGGCGAATGGTGATGTCGGAGAAGGTAGGGTCGTTGTAGAGCCTGGCTGAGTTAGTACTTGCGGATGTGATATGTTGGCTTTGCGGTAAGGTTAGCTTACGTTTTATGAACTGGTTCTGATTGTTGCGCCATAGTGACAAAGGTCAGTCGTGAAAGTGTCGCGTTACAAGTATACGTGAAAGATGCAGAAATATGTGCAATCTGCACTAGAAAGAAAGGGTAAGATTGGATGGGAAGTGAGAATGATGGTCTTCAGCTAGGAGAGATGGATTCATGCACTGTTTACACTGAGTGTATTTCGGAAGGCACCAGCTGCAACAGTGGTGGCTCCTCTGTTTTTCCTTATCCTCCCTTCCCATTCCTATCTCAAATGCAAGACTCTCATACATGAAAATTCCTGGCCTCTTTTGGTATCACTGTGGATACCTTGGCCATAACACCGGTCGTACCATCAACCCAATTTCTCCACTCTTCTCTGCCTTCTCCGCCTCCAATATGCATACACTCAACTTCTTGCTAGACCACTCGAGCGACAACCAGCCCCTGCCACTCTTCACACTCTCTAGTAGCGAGGTCAAAGGCCTGGAAACTGACATAAGGACGACCAGCCCAAAACTCAAACACTCTAGGGGAGAAAATTATACAAGCCCAGTCTTCGAGGACGCAGGTGCGTTCAGTCAAGGTGTAGTAAAAGTCTGGACTGCTGCGAACTGCTGTCGTACTACCTCGGATGCGGAGATTGACGCGCTCCGATTGGTGCGTCCGCGGAAAAGACCATACTGTTGTGGGGCATTGGCGGGATCAATTCCATTCGTCCACCCCGCCATCGCTATCTCTCTGCTATCTCGGAGATGTAAACAACATCACTTCCTTTTCCCTCTCCAAATTTGTCGCTCATTCTCGCCACAATCTCTTACCATAACATTCCCAATCACCTATCACCTCGCAAAATGAGCACCGACGCAATCCCCACCACACAGATAGCAGGCTGGATCCAAGACCCCGGTCCAGACTGCGTCCTCCAGATCCGGAACGACGTGAGCGTGAAGCAGCCATCCGCGGGCGAGGTCCTCGTCAAACTTGAATATAGCGGCATCTGCCATTCGGACTGCCACAACCTCGCTTGGCCGGGCAAGTACACCGAAGTGCCTGGCCACGAGGGCATCGGCACCGTAGTCTCGCTAGGCGCAGGTGTGTCGTCCGAGCTGACGGGGAAAAGAGTTGGCATCAAGTGGCTGTGGAATGCGTGTCAAACGTGTAGTAGCTGTAAGCAGGGCAAGGAGAATCACTGTGCCAAGCAGAAGAATACTGGCAGGAATGTGTGGGGCACGCTGCAGCAGTATATCGTTGCCGATGCGCAGTTTGTGACCGTGATTCCAGATGGCGTCAAGAGCGAGATTGCGGCGCCGCTGCTGTGTGCAGGCTTGAGTTTAGCAGGTGGCGTGTCCAAACTAGAGCCTGAAGTCAAGCCCGGCGATTTCGTGGCTATAGTCGGTGCGGGCGGTGGACTGGGACATATCGGTGTGCAGATTGCGAGTATCAAGGGGTACAAGGTGATTGCCATTGATTGCGGGGCTGAAAAAGAAAGACTCGCAAAGGAAATGGGTGCCGTGGCGTTTGTCGATTTCGCCAAGCAGGATGTGGTACAGGCTGTCAAGGAGCTCACCGATGGTGAAGGCGCACACGGCGTCATTTGCGTCGCTGGAAGTGAGAGGGCATACGTCCAGGCACCGGATCTGTGCAGGAACAGTGGTGTCTTTGTCTGTGTAGGCCTGCCACCGGATACCTTCATGTTCCCTATGAGCCCGATTCACATTGCTAACAAAGGTATGTTGTTTCCCCTTCCAACGGGTCTCGAGCTCTTATGCTAATTTGAAAAAAAAACAGGCTTAACAATCCGCGGCTCATCCACTGGTAGCGCGAAGCAAATGGACGAGCTGCTCCAGATGGCTGTCGAGGGCAAGATAACACCAAAAGTTGAAGTATACGACTTTGCTGACTCACCCAAAATCCTGCAAGAATTGAAGCGATATGAGGTTACGGGCAGGAAAGTGGTGCGGGCACCATAAGAATCCTAGGGTTATGGGTGGATTTGTTTAGTTGATCGGTAGCGATCCAGCATGTGCATTGCGATAGGAGTTGTGAATGCATAGCACGGAGTTTGTCGAGTTGAACGTCTGACAAAGCGGCGTAGTAGTTGGAAATTAAGGTTGAGAGAAGGAAAAAAACGGTACATCTCATCTGCTCTTCATCAAGCGAGAAATATTTTCAAATCCTTCCTTAAAAAACGTGAAGTTGGCATGGCTCATCTAATACCAATCACCCGCCTCCTCATTCGCCGTCACACTCTGCGGATTCATACTCAGCACCCTCTGCCCCGGAATTGTATCCGTAAACGCGCTCTCAAACACGCCGCTAACCGCCCTCCTCCCAATTTCCTGGAAACTATCATACTCATCGTTCTCCCCTGTGATAGCACTCCACTGCGCATCCTGCGGACTCCACGCAGGCCCCAAGTCGCTCCAGCGCGTCACCACGAGCGCCTGCTTGAAGCGCCCAGGCTCATAGCTACGGACAGACCTGTCCTCCACAAGCTTAAGCTCGAAGAGGTACTCGGTGGGGCACTTGGGACAGCGACGCATAGGACGACATGTCGAGCACAAGGGCACCATACCCAGGATCTTCTTCCCGAGATTTCGTTCTTTAAACTTGTCAATAGCGGTTGTGTCGCTCTCGCTCGCATACGGGATATGCGACAGCGCGCATTTGGGGATGGAGGTGAGAATCCCGTGTTTCCAGTGGGCGCACACGCTAAAGTATGGTGTGTAGTCGCCGCGGCTGAAGAGAAGGAGACGCTTTGCCGCGTCTGTAAGACCGCCTTGGACGTGGTGCTGGGATCGGACGCGCATTAGGATGTGTCCTTTGTCGGTGATGTGGTAGGTGGATTCGTGGGTCCAGTCAGAATATGAGTCTTTCCAGCGGCGTGCGAGGGATTGATGCGGGATACCGTATTCAGGTCCGTGAGCCCAGTTTCGGCGGGCTAGTTGGATAAAGGCGAAGGGGAGGGTACGGCCGTCAGTGATGCGGATGCGGGGAGGTGGCATGTGAATGTTTGTCATGTTTGGGCACTCGAAAAGGGGGTTCAGTATGTTTTGGGGCTTCAGCGACTCCAGTCCGGGTTGGATTCGTAGATGCCATTGGGCGCATGGGAAGCAGAAGAGATGGCGTGGCATTTTGGGATCCATGGCGAGTAAGAAGTTTAATCGATGCGTGCGGTGTACTGGGTCCAAAAGAAGTCTGTATGGATGTTTGCCCAGTCGAGCATACATGGTCCGGCATGTTGATGATAGATTGGCAACATCCAAGGGTGATAAAAAGTCGGCAATGCGCAGCCACACCTCGGGCGATGCACTAGCGAGCATTGCCGTTCCATCAGGCCGTGAAGGGTCGTAAAGGAGAGATTCGTCGTCTTTCTCCTCTTCGATAGTGTCTACTCCATCGATGTATGTAAACGCATGCATCATCTCAGTCAAATCTTTCCTCTCTCCCGTATCCTTGTCAAGAATATCATCTGCTCTTGTTGGTGCCGAGGGTGCTCGATGCGCTTTGCTGAGTTTCGAAGGCTGCGCTTTCGGCGGTGAGTACGGACGTATATTCTCGCTATGTATCTGTGGTAGAGATCCTGACCTTGAGCTCTGTGGGTGATATAGTGGTGCGGCATATTGTGGCTGTCCCTCTGAATTGCGACGATAGTCGGCTGCTTGCAAATCAACAAAGAGATGTGTATTGCTCGTGTCAGTGAGAGCATTGATGGCAGTATACGGGTTATCGCGCAATGCATGTGGTGCAACCCTAATACCATCATCATCATACGTCGGAAGGCCAAAATGAGTTACGGTTGAGCCGTTCCTTTCGTCGGTGAAACTACCAGAGTCTTGACGTGCAGTCCTGCCCACACTGGTGGTCAAGTCAAGCCTTCCAAGCATATCGCTTCGTGATCCTTTCTTGGAAAGCTTTTTCCGCGCGCCCTGCGGCTTTGGTTCTTTACCAGATTTCATACCAAACATAGCCCAGAAGCCACTTTTTTTGGTTTCCTGTTCTGCCATGGTGAAGTGGCTATCGCTGACTTGAGGGTGTGTCGTGTTTCAAGAGGAACAACGCGGAAAGGCCCTTCTACGGCTTAAAGAAGGATTAGTAGGATTGCGTACAATGCATGAATATCGTTTACGCGGGAGATGTGTTTCTCAGCAAGCGATAGGAATGGCCGCGACTTGGATGACGATCGTCATAGCGCGACGGCGGCTTGTTTCGGCAAGGATCCGAAGGCATCCGCTCAGTGTGCTCTCAAGCGCTCTAGTAGGGCTGAGTTGTCGATAGCATGCATGTCATGATCAGCAACACGCAGGTGGTGAGTAAAAGGCTTGAGCGTTCCCGGCATCAAATTGTGCGGACGGGCGGGCGACGCGTGGGGTGGCAAACGCGAAATATGCACGAGCTGCTTTGGCCACGTGATGTAATCTGTCAGACACGTGTGATTCGTCTACCATTGCACATGGAGTCCCTATCACACGTTATGTACAGGTGCCTGTTCGTTGTCTTACTCCTAATCGAGCCCTATAATACTGGAAAATTCCGGCTCGTGCGTGACCCAGAGGTATTCATACCCGTCCTGCTCAGTGTGTATTCACCTACACGAATAGGTCTTTGTTCATCATCCTCCGACTTATAGCGTGTGGGAAGAAGCGAGACAAGACTGAATGGTAGCGACATGCAATGGTCCAAATATCTGATGAATAGGATCTACAAAAATCTTCTTTAGTACCATCATGAACCCATGTTGAAGTATGGAAACAGGGGTATCATCGTTGAGTTTCCACCTCGATAAAACGCCTGGTAACCCTTTAACAAACCGTGGGCATTGTTGAAGCCACAGTTTCCATGCTCCCGTGCATTCGCTTTTTAATCCTCCGTCCTCTTCTCCGCACCATACCCGCCCTTGCCTTCTAAATTCTGATAACTCAGACCCTCTCCCTTTCCATTTCTGGGTCCCCTCTCATCCAAATCTTCCTTGAGCCACTTGAGCACGAGCTCGCCCAACTGACTATTCCCCGTATATTGCTGACCACCAGCTGCCTCAACCTTGACATTCATTTCCTCTGTGCTCCCCCACTTCTTCACCTTGCCTAGACTCATATGTACCAGATGGGTCGGCCATGTGGCAAGGTTATCCAGAATATGCGTCGCATAAACAATCGTACAAGGCCTTGTCTCCGTCTCCTTCTTCAAGAAATTGAGAAAGTTGCTGCGTGACAGCAGATCCAAATCTACTGTGATCTCGTCGAGCAGTAGGATTGTCCACGGTCTCAAAAGACCCATGGCGAGCTGCACACGCCGCCGTTCTCCATCCGACACAGCATGCATGCGCCAACTCAAGTCGATGTCGAGGATGCGCACGAGCTCGTCACGGCGCTCGGCGTAGTGGTCGCCGCCGACCGAGGAAAGGAGGGTAGGAACATCAATGTCAGTGCGGACAATGGGGTTCAGCACCCATTCGAGGCCGAGGTATGTCACGCCCTCCAAACCCATCTTGAAAGGGTCGATACCGGAGATGTGGACGGTATTAGCGGGGGCCATGCGCTTGCCCGAGAGGAGACGTAACAATGTGGTTTTACCTGCACCGTTGGCTGCACCATGTTAGCGGCCTTACTTTGGTATATTGTTGCAAGCCCCTGGATGCTACTTGCCTCCGATCAGCAATGTTCTGCTGCCCGGCGGCAGGTCGAGAAAAACATCCTTGAGCCCACTCGAGCCATCGGGAAAGGCATAGCTAAGATTTTTCACGTCAATCGACGGCGCGATTTCTTTTGAACTTGTCGCTCCAGACATATTTGCAGGAATCTAGCAGGATACGTATGTAAATGGCCGTTGCGCCCTTGGTGGGAAGGAAGTTACATTTTACGTGCTAGACGACAGTAGAGTCATTTTGGCAGGCTAGACTCGAGATGTGTGATGCCATCATTCCAGCGGGTGATCTGAGCTAGTCCGAATTAGGCAGGCATCAGATTCACAGAAATTCGTCTTCGCCATACTTTTCCATTTCTACATACCCCTGTAGATGTGACTATCTACTAAGACACTAGAAATCGATTCATGACAAGCTAGTGATTCATCTGTTTCGCGGGCAATATGGAAGATCGACTACTAGGCCGTTCACTTATCTATTTTGTAAGCGCTATAAGACTTGGCATCAAGTAGTGCCAATAGCATCCTTGTATGTTGAAGCAACGTCGCAAGTCTCACATATTTTCATAAGTAACGCACAGTAAGATACACCAAGTAGAATAGCATCCGTAAAAGAGTAATTAAATCCTGAGGTTGTGCATATCTATGTACAAGCACTAAAACACAACCTCAAAATTCTCACACTAGAAACTCCAAACCTGCACGGATCCACATGCACTACTAATCTACTATGCACCAGCATTGTACACTGAACATGTCCATCTAGAACCCCCAAGCTCCCATTTTTACCATGAGGCAACCACTGATTTAGAGAGAAATACAGCCATTAGAAGAGTCCTCGAGGAAGAGACCACCGTAGATCTGGCTCTCGTCAAGAGGAGACTCCTGGAAACCAGAGTTGGCAACGTCAGAGGTACCAGTAGGCTTCTTGAGCATGCCGCAGTGGTACTGGCCGCCACCAGAGATGTCAGTGGCGATGGGGCCGGCGACCTTCTTGAGGGCACTCTTGCCTTTGCTGTAGAAGATGGTAACCTCGCTACGCTGGATGTTAGTACTATATTTCGCTATCATTATAAAATACTGGCTCAGACAAACTCACTTCTTAACGTAGTCGAGAGTGACGGCAAAGTTCTGCCAGTTGGTGAAGTCGATGGGGGTAGCCCAAAGCTGCTTGTTGGTGCGGTCAAGAATCTTGAAGCTGCTCTTGTCGGCATCGCTCTTGCCAATGAGGGTTCCAGCCTGGAATTGGATCTGGTTGCTGCTGAAATCAGCGGCCTCGTGCCACACGTTAAGGTACTCATGGGTCAGGTTCAAGGCCCTCTGAGGATTCTGCTTGACACTCCAGTGGAGGGTCTTGACGCCCTTGCCACCCTCGCCATCGGCAGCATCCTTGAGAAACTGGAGCTCGGCGCGACGGAATCCCACCTGCTTCATGAAGATGGATGCATCAGAGATGGTGAGCTCGAGAGGCTTGAAGCCGCAGTCGAAGCGGGATTTCTCAACAGCTGGGAACTTGAGAATTTGCGACCAGGTCAAGTTGCTGCCCTTGACAAAGCCTGCGTTGAAGAGGGTGTTGGTAGCAGCAGAATCGAAAGACTCGAGAGTGGCGTTGAGAGGGACACGGCCATCGAAAACAATAGGGCACTTAGGAACAGCGCCTGAGGCGGGGGCAGCAAGGGCAGCAGAGGCCGCTAGGGCGATGGAAACGAATGTGTGGGTGAACATAATGATTGCTGTGAACAGAAGTGTCGTCGAGACTGTGGATGCAGTTGGTGTTGTGGAGACGGTTTCACTGGACTGAGCTTTCGCTTTATACCAGTCGATGGAGTACCAAGCTATGTTGCAATCATCCTAGTGAATACACTTTTTCCTTCGATATTGCCTGTAAGCACAGCATGCTCCCGCCGCGGCGCCTTTTGCTCGCCGAAATAGAGGTTTCATTGTAACTTTCATCTGCAGGTAGTCGACTCAACAGGATCGCTAGCCTATGAAAACAGGGGACTCAGGCACCTTGCGCGTTCCACAGTAGGTCCGGCGACGTCAGAGTAGGGCCGCATTAATATGGGAAGGGTGAATCCTCGCCTTACCACGGCTTGTCGCTGGGCTGTGGGGTAAATTCCACACCATTTAGTGTGTAGTTTTTAGTGCACTGACAAGCGGTCCGGCTACCCGCTGCTTGGGGCCAAGGCTTTCGAGAAGCGGATTTAATATCAACTAACGTGTATACGTAGTGTACAAGTGGAGATGAAGCGTTGCTCCGCGCAGGTGACTATGGTGTGGAGAGGGCAATTCCTGCGCGTTGCTTGTTACTCCTGCGCGTTGCTTGTTACTCCTACGCATAAGCTTAGCCGTGTGTGTGTGTACTAAGTGTAACGGTATGCGTTCTATTCTTGCCTTTGACGCATTGGATTTCTCATCGCCTTGGCCGGAGTATCATGGACTGGGGCATGCTCCGCCAGGCAAAATTATCCAGGGCACTCCCGAATAGCACCGTCAAACACGCCAGCGCCGCCAAGAGCAAGCAAGGGCCGCGAACGCGACCGAGCGCTTCGTTCGGTGAAGGTCACAAGCGGTTCGACGAACGGGATGCGCGTTGCATGCGATTGCTGACGATGTCACTCGTGAATTTAGCAGGGGAGCCGACATATGGCTTCCGGATGCAAAAGTCTGCACGTCCCGTTGCTCGAAATGGGAGAAAGGCCCGCGCTCCAAGCTCCAAGTTGTGCGCCGCTAACCTCTCGCAGTCGCGGCCTCATGATCACAAAGCTCTACTAGAGCCCCAAAGCATGGGCGGCAGCTGTAATACCTGGCGTATGCCAGCTTATAGTCGAGCTACATTTGTCTTCTACCATCTGATATGATCCGGACAAGAGCGGGTCCTAGATTGCGCCAAGGGGAGCAGGTGGTCAAGCCGTGTTCGAAACACGCTCATCCACGCGTCCCCAATCTCGACGTTCACAACAACATGTCCTAATTGCCATCTTTGTCCCAATCATATGCGGTATCGTGTTCCGCCAACGCGCTGCTTACCGTGCTTCGCATACCCAAATCATATGCCAACCTAAAACGCCATGCATGAACGTGCTGACAAGCAACCGCAACGCCTCCCTATACACGGCCTGAACATTATGTACTCCATGTCCTAGGTACACTCCATCGCCCAGTCTAACCTGCCTTCGGAGTAAGCCACGTAGCTTCCTCACAGCCTGCGTAGAACTCTCGCTGTCCGTTTTCTCCCTCAACTCCAAACCCCATTGCGCGCAGCTTTGCAGTATCCCAACCGCTGACGAATTCACCCTGCCCGCCATTCTCTCGATCTACCGCGTCTCCAAGCTTGATGTAGTCGGCATGGCGGCAGACCGTCTGCGAATATGACCATTGTAAACAATTGTTGTCATTGGCGCATTCAGAACCACAAGAACCGGCGTTGTGGTGCGCAGGGCGGTCGTTGGGGACGGGCGCGGTCGAGAGATTGTCCCACCATTCGCGGCTGGGACCTTGGGAGAGGAAGGCGTGTGTGTATGAGAGGAATGATGAGTAGGTAAATGGTTTCTGTCACCATCATGTTAGCAGAGTGCATCAGCGCGCACGGTACAAAAGACTCACAGTGTTGTATGGTCGAGTCCGCTCCCACTTCCAAAGATCCTCCATCTGCTGCGGCTTGACCTGGTGGAGCGAAAGTATGGGGACACACCACCTTTCCTTGGTAGTGACGACATCCTTGATTTTGTCGCTTGCAAACGTGGGGTGCATGGGCGCTATCTTATGTCCTGTCGCGTTTTGGATAGCATAGGCTAGCACAGCGTCACCGCGCTGCTCTTCCTTGACCCAGTTCTCATATCGAACGCTCAGGCGATTTTCTCGAGGGATCTCTGTCGATCCAACCGTTTTGGCAGGGATGAGTTTCCTTACCAGTCCCTGCGAGAGGACGATACCCGCCCCACCGTAGGCGAATTGCCGGCCTTCAGAGCCTTTGTGCGGTTCGCCCATGTAATGAGGCTCAGAGGGATCCAACTGGCTTAACAACCGGAATAGCGTATCCCAGAAAAAGTAGACATCTGACTCGACAAAGACGAACCACTTGGCCGTTGGGTTGGTGATGTATGCCTTGTCCACCATGGGCAGGTACTTGAAACGGTCGAGCTTGAACGACCGCTGTTGTCCCTTGACTGTCTCGCCCCCTTCGTGTGCCTTTTTCTGCGCGACATAGGCCTCAAAATCGAGGTTGTCGTTTTGGTAGCTCTTAGGCAGCTCCGCTAGAATATCAATGACTTGCCGGTCGCCTAGTCGCTCGTCCCTATCGCCGACTATGATCAGGTTGGTGATGCAGCTCGAAACCGTGTTGAGGTGCGCTTTCGTTTCGTGTGCGCCGTCCGAGGCCACCTTGAGTACGACCTGCACTTCTTCGAGCAGCTTGGTAGGGAAATTCTTGCAGTAGTCGAGCTCAATCGAGTTGGCGGCTTTTGTCTCCAGAGGCGGAAAAAACGACTTGGTCTTGGCCTTGTGTACGGGCCCCTGTGTACGCGACCCCGTGCGGTGCGAGAGGGAGTAAAAGAAGAAGAAGAATAGGAGGCAGGGGAAGACAAATCTCCATGGCCGTCGCGCCAGGCGGCCAGCCACTGCTCTTAGCATCCTGTTATCGCTATGGCCCTCGCAAGGCACCGTCGTCGCGGGAGGGAAGGGATGGCGGTCAATGGACAAGGCAGAGGAGTTGGATTATGACGTTGGGCGGGCGCTGAATGGGCGGGCGACGTCGCCGTGGCACATTGGACGGCCCTTTGGTCTGTGGTGGTGGTAGAGGTGGTATATGTAGTTGTAGGCAGCGTTGAGGGCACATTGGTCCACCCGTCGGTTGTCGTCCTGCGCCAGTCCAGCCCGCTCCCTGAGTCTGTCAGGCCCAACACGCGAGTGCGCTAGTTCACAAACGGGAAGGTCGCCGGTGCTAGTCCTTTCCCCACGTCTCCAGCTGCTGCTCAACATCAACCCCAGGGGCCTGGTAGAGATGACCTCTTTACAAGCCCATACACACGTACGGGGTCTGGGGGTGAAGTCGACTTGGAGGGGGCATCCCTGTCATGTAGAGATGATCCCCTATGGTAAGATAACAAAAAACGCCGATAAGAGACCCGACCGTTGCTGATGCAAGAATACTTCATAGCAATGACTGCAGGATGCATTGAGCAAGCAAATGGGGTTTGTTCATGCAAGAGAGGGAATTGTGCTGGCTACAATGGTTCTTTTGTCACCGATCTATGCAAAGAAGCTTTAAAGATATAAAACTCGTCACTGAAAAGTGATTGAAGACTGATTACATCAGTGGGTAATCAGTGAACACGGGTATTTGGTTATGTGAGTTGAAGAACGCATAAGAAAAGCTCATCCCTTTGACTCACTCGTAAATATAGTTTCATTGCTATAACGTGGTTCACGAGCGAGTCGCTCACGCCCCATCAGAGCGTCAACGTCGACACGTTATCACGCACTTTTATTACATTCAACAAACTATTATAGTATATTAAATTACTAGTTAGAATCGCTGCTATCTCTAGCATTATCTATCTCAACTACGCAGGTACGAGCGTTATGTTCAGTCTGCTTGCAACGCCCGCACCGCCTCTTTCCTCGTACCCTCTTCGACGCGCTCTCACCGTCGCCACGACTGCTACTCGCCTGTTCAACTGATATTTCTTGTACTTTTCAACAGTAAGAGTCCCTTATGTCCGTACATATCACCACTTGCGGCTTTTACGCTTATTTGCCGCATCTAGAGTTTCTTGAAGGGTAGCTATCTTCTCCATCATTAGCGTCACCTTATGTGACATTTGCTGAGCCCCTTTGCTCAACGGTGCAGCCTGCTCGTCAAGTAAACTTGCGGAAAACCCACACCGATTTCTTACTCTCTGTCAAATGAGAGTACTTTGAGCCTCGACTTCGCGGGCGTTGCGCGGCGTCTGCGCCTCCCAGGCGTCTATCCGTTCCAGTGATTGTCTTGGTGTCTGCACCACTACATCAAGATTCGATAGCACCGCCTGTGGGTTATGTAGGATTAACCCAGCGCCTCTAAAGCCAGCTTGGATATTCTCCTTCGTAAAGGACTGCTCAAAAGCAGTCTTAAAAGCTAGTAGGAAGGTCTCTTTACTAATATAGTGGGTGTAGTTGCGTGCCAGGCCTGAAACGGCGTCGCCATACTTGCGCTTCAACGGCGCGAATCAGGCGGTATCAAGGGGCTACAATAGGTGAGACGAGTATACAGGTATGCAGAGAAGAACAATATTCTTCTCCTTACAAAGATCTTGAAAATCGACCGAGCAGTGGCTCTCATGGCCGTCGATAACGAGCAGTCGATACCTATCAACAGTCTGCCTCTTTGTATGGGTACCAAAGTGCTCTAGCCACGCAAGAGCAAGCTGGTTATTCATCCAGCCATTAGGACTGACTTCAAGCACCCAGTCGGTAGGCAGGTTCTCAAATCAAACGTCGATAAGCACCTTGCCCGCAAAGATAATGAAGGGTAGTAGCTGGTGACCTAACGCGCCTACGTCTTGGATCACAATAACCCACTTACGGTTGCCTGACTGTATCCGCTTCTTTTTGCCATATCCTTTAGAGCCTGTGATAACTAACCGTGATAAAATCTTGCCCATTACAAAGCCAGTTTCATCAAAATTGTAGATATCGTCGTCCACAATACCCCACTTCTGCTTTGTCGCCTTGACTAGATCGAACCAGCACTGGATAGCCGCTGGGTCCTCACAGGCAGCTCGCCGGTGATCATAAGGACGGTTCCAGCGCGTAAGGAACTCAGGAGTTTGCTTGACAAAGTTGTCAACCCGGTTCTTGCCAGCAGGGTTTCTAGCGCGCTCATGCAATAGTTTATTAGCCATTGCTCGAACTTCA